>VXBQ01002032.1:1029351-1263713 GCA_013400175.1 Phainopepla nitens | reverse complement strand
TGCGGCTTTTTGTGGGGGGAGTTGAGGACTAGAAAATTGGGAAGAGGGAAGTCCGTCTGGAGTAGGACAGGGAGAGCTCACATCCAGAGCACCTGTTCCTACCCTGTCACACATTCCCCTTCATTCGAAAAGTGCCTCTGTCCCTGGTCAGCTCCGCTCCATTCATGTAGACCTGCACCTTCTCTCCCCAGAAAGACAGCAGAATAAATATGCTCCCTGGATTTGAAGTGTAAAAAGGATAGAAATCCCCAAATATTAGCATGTGTATTAATGTAGTGCTTATCACCTCTGCCAGGAACCCCGTACCCCACTTCATTTATAACTGCATGAACGGAGAACAAAGTGGAGCGTACTTGCCCCAAAGAGTTCTCTGTCTGAAGCAGCCTGAGAGCAGTCCTCAGCCTAACCTGTGGCCATTTTTCTCCCATTGTCTTGCTGATGCCCTCTGCTGTATCTCTGTTCTGCTTTTCTGGTTATAGCTATGCCAGGACAGGTGTCAAATCACGGGTACTGTATTTTCTCTTCATCACTTCTTGCTGCTGGACCGAAGGGTGCATACATTGAAAAAACTTCATTAGCATTTAGAATGTATCACTCCTGGTCAGTCAAGAAATGATCAAAGAGGTAATCCCCCTTACAGGCTGGGATCAACATTTGTAATTAGGATTTTGTTGTAGTAGCTAACGAACTAGTTGCAATACAGCGGCATTTTTCTTCTGGGAATGCTGCAGGTGTAATAATAGATACATAATATCTGATAGGAGGGAAAAACCTGAGCTTTTTCTGATGTAGAATCCTTATTATTTATCTTTTTATTCCTGTGCCCAAAGAGTCTCTGCAAGGAGAGTTCCAAAGGAAGCTTTACAAGGAGCTACTGAAAAATTACAATCCGTTGGAGCGACCAGTTGCGAATGATTCCCAGCCACTCACTGTCTATTTCACTCTCAGCCTCATGCAGATCATGGATGTGGTAAGTCTGTAACCTCCCAGGAAACTGTTTCAAAGAGTAGATTTTTTTATTTTTTTCCTTCCTAGAGGGACATTTGAGATAACAAAGGAAGATTATAAGAAATTGGAAAGCACAGCTAGTTCAAGACACAATGCCAAATTTTATCTGCATCTTTAAAGAACTTAGAAGTACAATTTACCTCTTTCTTAGATCTCTTGTCAGAAATTCCCAACATTTTTAGCAGTAGAAAATATTTCAAGAGGAGCTGAAAATGCACACTTTGTCTTTCAAATCCTTAACTGTCCTTAGGACCAACAAGCAGTATAGTCTGGGAGGGATTTGCAGAACCAAGATCTTGATTTCTAGTGGTCACTTAAGAGCTGCCTATTTTGGAAGATGGAGGGGAGAAGAAATCCCGGCCAAAATTGAAGTTATTTCCATTGGTAGACAAGATTGCTACATTGTATATGCTTCAATAGCTACTGTATTTACAACCATACTCGATTGGTATATCACTAAGTATTCCTGTGCTGTACTTGTACAATGCACTCAATCCTACAATGTAGGATCTTTTTGGGTTCAGATATGACTAATTCAAGCTTCACTCTGTCACAGTGTCACAGAGATGCAACTGAGCATATAAGTGTGTTTACAGTATTTGCTTTTACTGAATTCAACTTGTTATGACAACTAATAAGGAAATTAAAGTCTTAAAATATCTTAACCTCAAAATTTCATTTCTTCCCATCAGATTCCTAAAGTTCAAGACACAGAGTTAATTTCTTCTGGAGCTGTCAAATTTAATTAAAATCCATACAAAATGAAAGGAAAATATCCACAGATCACTAGCCAATTTAAGTGTAGTCAATGACTGGCAGTCGTGGCTAATATGATGCAAAAGGAAGCTTTTGATCCTATGTGCCTTTCAAGAACCACCCTTCATGGTCAGTCAGAAACCTTAGCTTTTGTACTGGCTGTTTAGTTACAGCTCATCCAGCTTGCCATAAAACTCACTGCATTTCTTCCTTTGAGATCTGGGATTGACAGCCAAAGAAAGAAACCAACCATGAAGTGAATTAAGCTTCATGCTATAAAATAAATGAGTTTTCTTCATTGTCAACAAGAAGCAAATGCTGATGGGAATGACAGCTACTTGCAATAACAATTACTGGTTTAACAAGCTAGAAACAAAACATGTCACCACCATACTTTCCTGTAGTTTATATATTTGCTTTAATGGCTTCTCAGCTGATAGCCACTGAATCTAATTGGGAGTTAGACCTCTCCAGAGCCAATCCATCAAATCCCTGCCAGAACTGACTGAGCCAGGCTGGATCCTGGTTGCTGCTATTCCTTAGGTGAACTCTCTTCCATTCCACTCTGACTTTGCTGACAGGAAAAGGGAGACAGTATATGAAATATTTTCTAAATACAATGGATGTTTCCTACTTTATATTTCTAGTTTTAACTTGTCCTATTAAAACTAGAAATTTTCTACCCTATGATTGTAGATACGGTTTTCTTTTAATGGTATTGAACATTAATATGCATGCTAGTATCAGCAGTACATTATGAGGGATCTGTAAGTGCCAATTGCCCCAGCTTAGTGGAGTTCACTAGAAAATAGAATTAATTGTCTAATGAGAATGCAAGCTGGCACGGTAAATTATACAAAACGTTTCTAAATGGGGAGGAAAAGAAGTGGCAGCATGAGAAAAATGCAGTTTGGGCATGCATGACTGAAGGGGAGAGCTAGGAAACTAAGAGAGTGCTTAGAGAGGAAGTGGGAGTACATGGTAGGCCTGAGATACAGCAAAAGAATTTCGAAAAGAGGTGGAATTTAGATGGAAGAGGATGGGATGCAAAATGGAAGGTAAGAGGTTTGAAAGAGTGGGCTTTAAAAAGAAAAATCTTAAGAGACAAAGACTACGGCATACCTTAGTGGAAGGAGAGGAAGAGTGCCTAATGGATGGTCATAGCTTCAGTACAATGGCAGTAAAAATACAGATAGGATGTAGAGAAGCTATTTATTTTTCTCTACTTCTCACCTCATGGAAACCCCTCAATCTGCACATAAACCTAGTCTTTGGCTTCTGCTTGTCTGGTATTTCAGTGCTGGCATGGAATCTTAACCTAATTTAGGCTTAGGAAAATTTCCAGCATATACATTTTTGAGAAATAGATTATTGAAATACATTGACGTAATTTCCACACTGTAAAAAATTACAACCACCACATTTTTAAACACTGTACGGAAGTAAATGCCTTCTAACAGTGTTGTTTTCTTTTGTAACCTCCATCCCAATAATGGTATGAGAGAAGAACATTCAGCCACTGCCTATTGGTTTGGAGGGAACACTAGGAACAGACACACAGCAGCACTGCTATTACTACTCTGCTACATTTCATACAGAATAGTGAATGGCATAGAAAAACAAATGCAAGGAGCATAAGTGTGTGAAGTTTGTGCCTAGCTTGGCATTTTTACAATAGACAGATCTGTATCAACTGTAAGTTAGTACAATTAAGATAAACATATCAGAAGTTATTTCATCCCCAAAATGCAGACGGTGAAACCTTAGAACACATTTATACTGCAAATTACTGCTTTTAGACACAAGCATGAAGAACTGGAATACACTGAAGTATAGAGTGATAGTTCAAACACAATTTTTACTGCTACCTAAATGAGTAGAAAAATCACAATCTTATTTTAGTTTGGACAGGGCCTCTAGAGGTCATCTTGTTCACTCCCCTACTGCAAAGATGTCTTAAATGGATCATGTTACTCAGGACTGTGTCCAGTCAAGTGCTGACCACTTTGACAAGAGTTTCCACAGCCTTCCTGAGCATTCAGTATTCAACTATCATCATGGTAGATTTTTCCTAACATCTAAGCATAACTTCCTAGTTTTCAACTTGGCAACAGTACTAAAAAACAGTTCTAGAAAAACGAAACACCTTTTCTTCTTCAGGAAAATGATAATAATAAAAGGATACTTTTGGTGAAATATTCCAGATTTCTTGAACATTTGCAGCAAGGTGTGTATATTTCTGAATAACACAGCAGAAAGCTAGAGAATGAAATCTTGGTAAGCTGACATGGCAGAACTCGTTTTTAGAGTAGCTGTCAATGGTTCACTCTCACTATATAAGTTTTTCATCTTTCTCGCTGGAATCTAGAATTTTTACCAGCTTTCTATGTGGAACTTGGGACAGCACTTTGAGAGTATCCTAAGCTGATCTCAGCCTTTGCTACTGGCAGAAATGTCTCTGAGTTCTGGGCTCATGCACCCAGAGCTTTGGTTTGCACCAGTGCCTCTCTGAGCAGGAGTTACCTTATCCTTTTTTGAGGGATCAGTTCTCTACATGACCCGTACTTTGGCTTTACATTAGCTTAAACTGCTAACAAAACTACCTGTGGTGGTTCTTCACTTAACATGTCATATATTTCAAAAAACACAAGTGAGGTCTACCTCTGATTCAAGTTGCAAAATTAGGGAGAGTGCTGGATCAATACCATCATAGCTTGTGACTTCTTCAATAAGACTCATGGTGGCACACGTTTTGGTGGGTATGAGTGACCATTTTGGTATACTCTGATCATAAATGAGTTAATTTTTTAGAATCAACATTTAATAATTTATTTAAGAAAGTTGAATTAAGCTACTTATCTACATGAACATTCAAATTCTTACTTATGTTGCATAACACTATTTAGTCAGGAATCTTTCATGGTTCCTGAAGACACTTGCTAACTAATTAAATCATTTACTACACAACAGTTTTTGCTTATTTTTCAGTTTCTCCTGTTCTCTTTTTAAAAAATTTCTAGTTAGGGGAAAGAAAAGCGCTGAATAGTTGTTTGTATGTAGTGAGCAGCAGCAGAACCTCAAGGGAAATCCTGTTCCTTTAGGCTGTTCAACTCACTTGTGCAGACCAAAGGATAAATAAAAGCATGCAAACTTTTTTACATTTATCTGAACTTAGTCAAAGTTTGCTTATCCTACATTGCCCTTCGTTACTCGCACGACTTAGTTTTATATATTCAAGAGCTTTCATCCTTGTTTTGTTTTACACAGTGAAATGATCCAGCTGATACAATGACTTACATACAAGGCTTTGCAAAGCTTCTGCATAAGGATCTCCAATTCAGTATTTGCAATCCAATATCCCTGACCCACTGGGCAAGATAGTAATGTCAAATATCTTGAAATTTTGAAAAGAAAATTATGCTGTCATTCAACGAAGCAAAACAGCTTCTGTAAAGAAACAGACTATAAAACAAACAACTTGCCCACTAAAAGGGGGGAGGAGGGGAAGAAAAAAAGAAATTTAAATCTGGAAAAACCAATAAAGCAACCAAATTAAGAGGCTCATTGAAAAATGTTGGTAATGAAGTTCTAAGCTGTTTATCAGACCTCAGCAGCCTCTTTGCAAACAATGGCTGTGGCAAAAGCTCATCAAATCTGCATTATTCTTTTAATTTTAGCACTCATTTGTGTACATCAGAAAATATCTCTCCAAGCTTTCTTTTCTTCTCAGTTTGCTGCTTGAACTTTTTTCCCACCATGCTAAAGGGAGAAACTGTTTGCACTTTTGTCTTGCAGCCATTTCCATTCCACCATAACTTATTCCTGAGGGTTTAGAAAACTGGAAAGATGCTGGGATATGCCTTCTGATATTTTTAGTTAGTTTAATACCATGAAAGTTACTGGATTACAACAGGAAACAGTACTCTGTGTTTCCATGAAATCTGAAGAACCGATCAGACAAGAGTCTAAAATAGTCTGATAGTTGATCTACTTTAACAAGCAGACAACACCTCTCCCTACCCTACTGTGGTGAGCTATTAATACACTAAGAGAAACCACAACCTTATTTCTGTGATACTTGTCCATCTTTCCTGTGCTTCTAAATATCTTCTGGATTTTTTAACTCTTCTGTCAGCATTTTACCTAGTCTCCACAAACAGTGTTAGATCTGGAAAGATATTTTAAACACAGGAGGATGTGTAGGATGGAATGGGAAGCAATGAATGTACACTAATTAAAGGCAGTTTGCGGGATGGGAAAAAGGACTGACTACAGGCTATAAAAAACCTTCCTGATAATAGTTCACTTGAGGACATTAGAGATGTTCATTGTACATGAAAATCAGAACTTCTGTTCTACTTTCTGCTTCCACAGGAGAGCTGTTTGGAAATTTTTTTGTAATATGAATCAGGTGGGGTTTTTCTGTTTGTGTGGGTTTTCTTTCTAATATGAGGGAAGTGAAGCAGTTTCTCAGACATTTTTCTTATTCTTTGTGATGTAAATAATCAGTTTGAATCATAAAAACTCAATACCTCAAATTTTGTTTTCTAACTGCATTGGTATGGATGCCCTACTAACTTAAAAAGTGACTAAACATCTACTTCTGTGTCAATTGTGATGAAAAGAGCTTGTAACCTTCCTGTGAAAAGCATGGCTAAGGTGCTAGGAAACACATTCCTCTGTGACTCTGTACTGTAGAGCATAGGGACCACCACATAAAGCCTTCACATTTTACACAGGGCCTCTTACTAGAGCAACAGAACCTGCAAAGTCACATCATCTAGTAATTATTAGTAGTCCTCAGTAATCACCTAATGAAACAAAATTAAGTGCGACATGCAATTCCTGGGAGTCAGATCTGGATAATACTTGGTCTTATACAAAGCTTTTAATTCACAGAAGTTTGGGACCGAAATAAAGGCTGTCGTGTTCAAATACTAGACAAAACAGGATGTCACCATTTGATACACAAGTTCACAAGTCTTGTTTTGACCAATATGGATCAGCTTGTTACGGTCTGCCGTAATTTGTATGGAAAGATTGAAAGACCCGTATTTTCGTAAATGTTCTCGTCCTTGGCTAGTGGAACGCCACTGACCTGCAGTGGTCAAGGATGTGGCTCCCTGAAGTACAAGTACTACTGAGCATTTGCAGCCCTGTGTGTCTGGGGGCTTGTTCCCCTGCTGCTACAGTCCTGGGAGAGCCACAGACTCAGTCCCAGCCGAGGAGGAGCCCTGTGCGCGGTTTGGTCTCTGCTCGCACAGACCAATTACATGCTCCAGAAACCTGCTGCTCCTTGGGAAAGCCTCTTTCTGCACAGAGAGATGGGAGCTGCCTTGGCTCCTCCTGGGTTTGATCTGCCTCTGACTGCAGTGTCAACAGGCACGAGAAGGGAGTTCAAATGCAGGTGGCTGCCCCTGCTGAACCCATTTCTTTTCTGGGAAGGCTTCTGGAAGTGCTGTGGGAGGATGCTGTGGGCTGGGTGAATATGTGGGGAAAAGCAGCTCCTAAGTAACCATCATGGTCTCAGCCCCACTCCTGTACTGTGATCTGTGTGGGTCTACAAGCTGGCAGGAATGTGCTGCAGCAATTTTGGGGATGATGGCAAGGGAAGGCAGGAAGTGCTGCTAAAGCCAGGTGGTATTTCTGTTCCTGTTCTCTGTCTCTGCTCAGGCCTGTGTTCTCAGAGCCCTGTGGATCCAGTGCCTGCTTTTCTCTCAGCAAAGCACAAGCTATCAAAAGTTTCCAGCCATTTACAAATCTAATACTGCTGACAGTTGAACAAAGTATTGTCAATGGATTGGAGGCAAACAATTCTGTATCTCTGAACAGCATACTAACATAAATACATTCAAATGTTAATTATTTCAAATTTAGATGATACAGATGTGAATTCTTCAGTTTCTCCTGAACTCTTCACCATATTCAGTAGCCTGAATAGACTACTAAACAATCCAACTGTTCCCAATCTAAATATATCTGTGAGTTACAAAAATGGAAAAGAAAGCACGAAAAAGAAAGCAAGAAAGCAAGAAAGCAAGAAAGCAAGAAAGCAAGAAAGAAATCTCACAATGGGTAGGCAGCAGGGAGCCTATTTGTAAAAGCACTTATATAGAAAAAGAAATCTTTTAAGATTCACTTGGAATTTTAATTACTTAAATACTTAACTGTGTTAACAAATTTATTTTTAATTTATTGAAAATGAAAATATTTATCTTCCAAGAATAACCAGAAGCAGCCTGAAGTAAATGTCTATTCAGATTTAACCTTCACTTGTGCTTGCATTTTCATGCCTGTTACTGCAACTAGAATTTGATTTGTAAAAAGGAAAGGCTGGTAACCCTGGCTTCAACAACAGCTAACTGTGAAGCACTGAGAGCATGGCACGAAGCCATGCTGCTGCTCATTGGCAGCAAGATAAGAATATGATATTCATCCAGTTCATATCTCCCAAATCTTCTAGTAGTGATGTGAAGCCATATTTGCATGGTGCTCCTCATAAAACCTCCCCTGAAGACAATCAACAACCACGTGCAGACTTTGCGGACCCATGCATATGTTTAATTTTACAGCACTGCTACTTTGAATTTTATTGGCTTGTTGTCTGCATTCAGTCAGAAGTGTTTGCACATTTCTGTGCTTGGCATCCCCTTAATTGCTCTCAGTAACTACGCAGGTGTGCTGGTTTAGAGTTTGAGAGGAAGATAGGCAGGAAGAAATGAAGCCTCTTACCCACCATATCCAAAACTACTAAATGCAAGAATGAGGACAGAAAAAGTAATGAGCACTGACAGAGCTCAAGAAATTCAGATGAGCATTTTTATGGATTTTGGAGTGCTCACTCCATCTCTGTCCCCACAGACAGAAATAATCTTTTCACAGAGAAGAATTTGCTCTTTTGTGCTGCGGAAAAAGCAGCCTGAAGGACCGTGTAGGTGTTCTGACATTTCAGTCATGACGCTTGTTGCATTTGTGGAGAAACAGTGATACGGTTGATTTCCATCAAAGTATTCCTCTCAGCTAAGCTCGTAGTTTCTCAGTGCCTTTGTAAGTGGTTCTCTACAGGCATATCAGAGAAGTGAGGGCAGTGTAGTTTTTCATGGAAAGCAAGAAAGGAAGACCCTTAAAAGAGGACTCTCGAATGTGTCCATCAGAGGATGTAGGGTAAGGGATAACTAGAACCTCTGTAATATGATTCATCTTCTCAAGTTATAGAAGTAATACTTCTGTGTCAAGAGTTGCAGAGACGTTCAGCAGGATAAGCAATGCATTTTGTACTCTGCCCTTCCCCAGGAAGTTTTCTAATTGCCATGGTGATGTCTGTGCTGTATCCTAGATTGAACAGAGAGCCCAAGACATCCAAGATAATGGATAATGTTACATATTACAGGAATTTTGGAGCAACTCCTCTTTTCTTAATTTTCCTTTACTTGGGAAGATGGAGGTAGGATGTAGTATAGTTAGAGAGATTGTATGGGATGAGTAATAGCATTTTGCTATCTGACCCTCTGAAGGTGGCTTTACCTGTGTCCATTTGTAGTGCACAGAGATATTCCTTGTGGTTGTGTAAGATGCCTCTGTCTCTTATGACTCTGGTGTTCCTTAAAGGTTTCAGCTGATTCTAAATCATGGAAAATATGCTCTGGTCCAGTGTGGAAATGTTTGTTGCTGTTACTCACAAAAATAGGACAGATGAAGGCCAGCAGCAGGCTGGTGCTGGAGCTGTGTGCTCTGATCACACATGGGGAGAGGAAGAGACAGCTTTGGGTTAAGTTCCTGGTACTCCCATGACTTTCTTTTCTCTCCTTGAAGAAATAACACACACACTTTCCTTCCACTTCAGTCTGCTGGTACATTCAGGTTTAACAACCTGACCTTTCCATTTCAGTGTTATGCAGCTAACCTCTAGGAAAATCAATCAAGTACAAAGGCTTTGATTCCCTCTGGTTTTAACACAATGTAATGAGTGGGGCTGTGGGGGCTCTATTGTTTGATCTTATCTTGTGGTACTGTTGGTAGTTCCCAGATTGCAACGTGTGTTCAGAGCTGGGATGCCTATCTATGTCAAACTGGCAATGGTAATCAGCACCTAGAGCCAGTATTTAACACTAATTCAGGGTTCAGTCCTCTCAACAGGAGTCTGCTACAAAATACACTGGAATCAAGAATTATTTGTAAATAAAGCAACAGAAGACAGTTATTACTTTGCATGTTTGCAAGAAATTTAACTGTACTTTAAGCTCTACGCTATATTCAAAAACTGACCTGAGTGAAACCTTTTAATTAATCACAGAAATTCATAAGGTAACTTGAAAAATGCAACTTGCTCTTCAAAATATATTTTTTTCATGCAAGATGTGCGATGTATGTGATTAGCTATGCTGTACTCTGCTCATTTCATGTGCCTTATCCCTGCTTGCCTTTGCAAAGATGAATGCGTTCATATCTAAATACAATCTCTTGTTAACAATGATCTACTGCAAAAAAAAAAGACAGGCTGCTGTTACAATTACGTCCCCATGGTAACAAAAATGGTACATCATGAGGCTCTCACACAAATTTATAATCCCAGCTTCTTTTTCCTGGAACTCGGTGAAAGCCACTTCTCCAGCCCACTGCCAGGACAAAGCCCTGGTGAGCCAATGGCAGCACAACTCTCAGACCTCATAGAGCATATCTGGAACACAAAGACCTCCCTACATCCTAAGAGGGCTCCTCACACAGATGCTCTGCTCCGAGTTAAGGTCACTCTTTTATGCTCTTTGTGCAGCAGCTTTTTGCTGTGATGGATTTGCATCTATCTGGGGAGACCTGCGTATGGTCTGAGCAAGCTGCCTTACTTTTAAAGCAATATAAAGAAATTGGAGAGAAAGCAAATGCTTTTTGCAAAAGCGTGTAAGATTACTTGATGTAGAGAAAAGGCTGGCCTTTTCCAGACACAAACAGCACAAGTTAAAAAAAAAAAAAACAAAAAAAAAAGGCAAAACAATCCCCCTCAGAGTTCACCTGAATTAGGTTAAGCAAAGTAATCAGACTCCTTATCTCATACTCCAAACTTAACCTGAACCCAGGTAAAATTCAAATTGTAATTTTCTAATTTTTAAGAATCAAAGAGATATTCAAAAAGCCAAAAAATAACATCTACTCCGACCCCAGCAGCACAGAATGCTCTAGTAATATTTTAGCATTTTAACTTTAGAAACTTTTCAATTTTCTTAGAACTTTAGCTCTAAGCAGAAACATACTTGTCTGTTGTATTCAGGTTTACTTCTTCACTGTTGTGTTTCACTCCATGTGCACCTGAACAGTGCATGGGACAGAGGAACTCCAGGCTTCAATACCCCTGCACAACATATCTGAAAACCCCTATTTTTTTTTCGGACTTCCATATAGGTCAAACTCTACAGTGACTAAATTGAATTGTAACTATGTGTAAGCTCATAATAAACCTTGTATTAAATATGTACTGGCTCAAGTGTTAAACACAGACCAGAACTGTAAACTAGGGCACCTGTCCACCACTCACACCTGAAGTTTTCCTTTCCTTCTCTTCCATTCCCTCCCTCCCAGCTGCTGGATGCTTTTCCTCAGGAGTGTGGCTGAATGACTTGCAGAGCATCCTCCTGCAGTTTCCATGCCATGAAACCTGGAGCTCGTTGTGGCTCAAGCAAAGCCTCTGCACCCCTTGTCCCAGGACCCCCTGCACCCAGCACCAGGGGCTGCTTCCCATTCACACTGAGCTCACACTGCTCTGATCAGCCTGGCCCTTCTCTTGCTAGAGAGGTGCAATTTTCCTTGTGTTTAATTTGCTGAAAATAATGTGCTTGTAGGTTACAGAGAAGATTTACAAAGTAATTTTTAAAAAATCCATTTGTTGATTTTCTACTCATATACTCACATTTATAATAATTTAATTAACAAAATCCCCACAAGAGAATAAATAGTCTGAACAATTTCATGTGTTCTGGATGGGACATGTTTACAAACTCTCAAGACAGGAAAACGCTCAATAAACACTAAGCAGCATATTCTATAAAGTAATTAAAAATGGCGTTAGATGTATACACATAAGACAGCCTGGATGAGTCCATTTCAAAGGAAAATGATATAAGTAGGATTTGCTTTGAAATAAAGCCTCCATATATTGAACTTTAAACACTACAGGTTAATTAAGGAAACACTTATGAAGATAGGACATATTTTGAAGGCGAGAAGCTGCACAAAAGTGAAATAACAACACCAACAGAGCACTCTGCTAAGGAAAGGTAATTTGAGCTGGAATGTTTGGTTTATCCAGAATTATTTCTAGTACGTGGGGCACACTCCTTAATTTATAGAAGAAATAGTTCCAGTAAATATAGCCAGGCAGATGAATTACTGAATGTAGGACACAGTTCCAAAACAAAACAAAAAAATAAATAGAATGAGAGTGAAGAATCAGATCTTAATCCCACCTGTCCCATGCAGGAAACTTCACTGGATTAACAATGGTCCTCTCCTACAAATATTTTAAATTTGTTTATAAAATTGAGCCTACACATACAACAGTGATTAGCCCTAACACTCTGCTTTCAGCTTTTTTACAGTCTTACACTGCATTCTCTTTTCCTGCTGTACATTCTAGCCTTGGTTTTCTTTCAGACCTGCCACACCACTCACAGGATTCAGACAGGAAACAGAGCAATTGTCACTGCATCTGGTACTGCCACTCTACCCTCCAGGGTTATGGAACAGGCTTAGGACAGCAGGCTGAGTTGAGAATATGCCTGGCACAGTTTAACCCCAGCCAGAAACAAACACTACATGCAGTTGCTCATTCAGGCCCCTCCCCTGGTGGGGAGGAGAATCAGAAAGAACAGGTAAAACACATGGGTTGAAATAAGAACAATTGAATAAGTGAAACCAGTCCTAACCAGAAAAATGCAAAAGATTAGGTGACTTCACTAACATTTATTCATTGCATCACAAATTAATGGGAGGAGGAGATGTTCATAGAGGGAAACTCTGCCTGTTCCTCATATATAACAATTAAGTATCTCAGCCCCAGAATAGCCATTTATTGCCCTGTTACTCATTAAATTTACAGTCTAAAGTCAGCTTTCCTAAAAAAATCAAAACAGATAATGGCAGCAATCTGTGCCGGTCTGTGTTACCTCTATCAACAAAACTCCACTTTTCCCAGTTAGGAGCAATTCTTCTGAGCCATTCTTTATTTCAAAGACCTCTAGCATGCAGACTGCATGAAAAGCCATTCATATGCCATCCATCACAAATCTAATAAATCTAAGAGCTCAGTGAAGAAGAAATTTTCAAATTTTATTTTAATTAACTACTCACATTTTGGTTGGCCTTTATAGTTTAATTCTGTGATTTAAAAAAGCTAGAAAGAATTAAATCAAAGATCAAGAAGCACACCAAGTAATGAAGACATTTTCAGGCTGGGGTTTGGAGATTTCACTATAAAACTCACCTTAATGCTACAGGAGATACTTAACTAAATCCTGAGCCATCTGCAATTATCCCTAAAGGTCTGAAGGATCCAAAGTCTGAGTCAGAGGGTGGCAGGAGTCAGGCAGGTATCATCCTAGCTGGGAAGGTGCCTCGGGCAAAATTTGCTTTGCAGTGGGATGTGGGAAAGGTGATGTCCTAAACATCTTCAGCTTTCAGTAACATCACTAGTTCGGGGCTGAGTGCAAAAGAACAAAGACCAGCTTCCAGGGGATTCTTTGCACCAACAGAATCAGGGAAATTAGCAGCTGATGTAAAGGGAGTGGCCCTCGCTTTACATTAACACCCCAAGGGCCGGCCATGCAGAACTGGTACAGCGTCCTGACTGTGCTGTTCAGCTCCGGCTGAACAACAGCTTGCAACAGTTGCTGTCGTTTTGAAGGAGCCTTGCTTTCTCAGCAGGAGGCTATACCACTAAAAGATTAAGTCATAAACGCCAGAGCTCTGCTTTTATACAAAAATGTCACTGGTATGGCAAAAGTCAAAACACCAAATAAAAATGTGTGTTTGAGTTTGAAATGATCTGAAAAAATGTGGTGCAACAGTGAAAATTTATATTTTTCACTTCTGACATTTTATTGAATATTTTTCTGTCTTTTGCACCAATTTTTAAGAAATCAGAAACATTCTGTCATCTGTTCCTGATGTTGAATCTCACATGCTGGATCACGGAATATTATTAATATTATTTATGCAGTGGTAATAACTGTTTACACAGTATTTTCTGCATAATTGGAAATTTGTGCTGTAAGCTGAGTCAAAACCATTTTACTGCATAAAAAGCTCTATTGCTGACCACTGGAGAAGTGGAGGGTAATTGCACTGGCCTATTCCTTTCATGGTGAAAAGGAAGTCAGGTGGGAAAGAGGCATCAGGAACTCCAATCTTTTATGTCACAAATCATGTACACTTTTTCTTCATCTTTATATTGCTTGAACAACCTTTTTCACATTGACAACTTCTTGTTTGGTGTTTATTCCTATATAAACCTCCCCAAAATTCTTAATTCCCTCTACTCCATTGTTCAAGATCAAGACTGGCTGCAGCTCCAGCCCACACCTATGGGTGATTAGGGGTAGTCCTTGGCCAGCAGCTGCAGACTTCGTTTCAGTGTCCCTGCAGAAGCACCAGGAAGGCTTTTTTAAGTAACTGATTTTTATCCTCACCATTGAGATAGCAAAATTCAATTTTGCCTGCATGACTAAGAAGCCCTGAGCCACCTTTAATAAAAAAGTTTAGCTTTAACCTTGGCACATGGAGAGGATATTTGCAATAGACCCCCACGCTGACTTAGTGTGGGGAGACTGAGAGGTCTCTGCAGTGCTCTCAGGGCTGCAGGTGGGTGAAGCTGGAGCAGACATTGCTCTGGCCTCTCCTGCAGGTAAGCAGGGAGCTGCTCTGCACTAGCACCAAGGGCAGGGATGGGAAGTGCAGCCCTTTCACTACTCCCCATGACTTTTGAGGATCTTGAATTCATCCTGCCATTAGGGCTCCTGAAGTATGGACATAGCACCAATCTTTTATCACCTGGCCAGTTTATGAGTGCTTAACTCACCCTCCAGCCCATCCTCTCAGTACTAATCCTATAGGAACTCAGGCTTTTTCAGCTGATACTGTTTAGTGAGCTCAGTGCATGACCCTAAAAAGGAACAGGGAAAAAACCCCAAGCTGTGTTAAACAAAAATTAAACATAACAGGATTTTAAATGACGGGGGGAAATGTCATTAGGCGCAGGTAATTTGATATTGTGGATCAGAAGAGGCTGAGAATGTTTAATGAGCCAGTGCTGAGACAATAAGAGCTAGTGAACTGATTAACCTGCTGGTTTCAGTAGGATGACATTCAAGCACACAAAAGTGAAAATCAGTAAAGGAAGTGTCTTTCATGTTTCTCACCGGCTGTCAGGGTGTTGTTAACTTCAGACTACAGTTATTAGCTTCAGTTTTGCTAGAGGGTTCCAATCAGGAACATAGTATTATGGTGTAATACGCGATATCTTAAAATGTTCTTACAAAGTCTTTATTAAGGTTCAAAGTAATTGAAGCCCAGTTCAAAGACCCATAATTTTTCTGTAATTTAGGTGAGATTCAACCATGTAAAAATAAAGAATCTAAATTTGAAGTGCGTAAATTACACTTCATAGATTTTAGTCAGAATATCATCTTATGCTAGTCCCTGGGAAGTATGTGTTTCTTGCTAGGTGCTGCACATCACTGCATGCCACTCTCTAGGCATGTAGTTTTATTTTAGTTTTTTTACCCCTTGAAGTTTCACATAGCTTTTCTAGTGTGGATGCTACATGTGCTGAAATCTATTTGAAAGTCTACAGATGTCGTTACAGAGTTTGTAATGTCCAGGCTAACACCTTTCACAAAGCATTATCAAGTTTCTATCTCTTCTTTTATATATTCTGATGAACACAGGGTAAGGGAAGGATAATTTGAGAAAGGGAAGGATAATTGGAGACTCTGGTAACTGTGTTTTCAAAGGTGATCAGTCTGATGGATTGTATACATTGAAAAAACAGACAAAACCAGGAGTGGGAACTGGCAGAATGGAGACAGTGCAATTTCCTTCAAAGACTTGCAGAAATTACCTTCAAAAATGAATGAAGGACCACTCAAGTCTCCTAATGTCAGCTCCTTTCCCTTCCTTAAGTGCACTGCCACACAATAACATGACAAGCAGTCCAGGAGCACTTTGCCATCTGTCCTCTCAGATCTTGACTGCAGTTATGGATAAAGATGACCAAAGCAGCCTCCACCCAGCTCCCACTGTGCCAAGGAAAACCTAACACCCCATTAGCAGGGCTGCTTGGCCAGTACCCTCTGAACAGCAAGTAACTTAAAGCAGCTGGTATGGAGGAAAAACCACACCAATGCAAACAACATAATACAGTGTCTGATCTCATCCTCTGTTGGTAAGATTCTCCAACATCTCAGATTATACCGTGAAGCCATTTTTCTTTCCTCCTTTATAGCAGAAAGGGTTTGTAATAGGAGCTTCCTTGTTTTTGTGTTCAAAACACATAAAGTATTCTCTCAGTGTTTACAAAATGAAGTGACAAAAACTGGTGAAGTTCTATGAAATATTTTAAGCCCACCCATCATTTTACGGGGAGGTACTGCACAACTCTGTTGAAAAGAGTGTTAATGTAGTTTGCTGTGAAGCATTTAAAACAGGGTCCAAAAAACTCTCCCAAGCAGGGAGAAACGGTGCAAGATGTCTCTTGCCCCACTTTTTACCAGTTTCACTTGGGACCACAGAGAGTAACAAACCCTCTAAAATCAGAACCTTTCCTCTAGTCATGGATGAGTCAATCCAATAATGACTAGAATGTGGGAAACTGGTCCAACAAACAGCACTGAAAACTCAAAACACTGCTATAAACCAAGCCTCAGCAGGCAGTAAAATTTTTTCAACTGAGGAGCAATGGTAGGATTTATGATTCAAACACTGATGGAACCTTAAATATAGTGATCCAAGTGGAAATGACTTAGTTCATATGTAACCCTCTTTCAGGCTCTAAATGCTTAAAATAACAGAAAGAAATACCATGAAAACGGCATGGGCCATCTTCACTCAGGGCTTGTCTTCATAGTACAAGTCACATTTGAGTCAGTGCTCTCAGAATAGGCTCTTTGAGTTAGGTTTGAGTGAAAGATCACACTTCAGAATATGCTTGTAGAGCGTCCTGCATGCCAACCTGTGATGGCTCTGCCATGTGCCTGGCAGTGGCAGGCACCTGAATCAGGCTGCCAGCAGCACAGCTGGTTTAAAAGTCTGATGTCTCAAAGAGCTCAGCTACTTTGAGTGCTCAGTGGCGGCCCTCTGTCCTGGGTCTGTGATGTGCACTGATAGTAGAGTTCCTTCCTGCTACTCCCAAAATAGTTCCCATGCCTGTGCTGTGGGCTCAGGCCCTCCCAGCAGATCCCTGTGGCACAGCATCAGCTCAACCACCAGCAGCACTCCTGCTTCAGTACAATCTCCTTCTGGCTGCTGAAAAGAACCTTTTGAAACATCACTAATTTAAAGCTGGAGCCGTTCATGTGTAGAAAGAGCTCACACTGGGAATAAAACGAGAGTTTAACTCAGGGTTTAACCATGCAGGAATACATGCCATTCAGCTAATAGTCCTGAAACAGGCTTCCCGCAACATAATGGATTCTGAATTGCTCTGCACCTCTGAGTAGCCAGTTATGCCTGTGCAGGGAAACCACCCAGCATGGTGCTCTCAGCTTTGCTCAGGTGCTGAGCCAGGATATTGCATATAGGGACTTGTCATGTTCACGTGGGACAGCACACAAAGCTTTGAGAAAATGTTATTAGACTTTGGAGGATAAGTTATCCTTGGCTGTAATTTCGACCTCACGTAAAATTGCCTCTGCTGAATGGAAACAAGTAGACTTTACATGCCCTGAACTGGCATGTAAACCTTCTCAATAGACTTTAGTTCATGGTGATATGAATGATCTCTTAAAGATTGTTTCTTCATTCATGAATTAAAGATCCCATACAAACTAGTTTTGTAGTGCTCTAACACTGCAAGCAGGTTGTTGAGAGAGGTTCCAAATTAATGTTTATGCAGCTAGAGAATAACAGCTACTAGTGCAAATTAATTACTGCTTTGCCTGGCTGACATCTTCAGCAATGCCTTCACCATGCAGATTCAGTGGAGCTTAATAATGGATTTCTGAAACCAAATGGTTAGAGACCTGTTTCCCCAGGATGACATTTAAACGAGTAATTCACTTGAGATAGTTTTGAAAAAGGTTCATGGAGGTGATGAAGCAGAAAATAGAGAGGAAAAGTGCTGAATGACTAGCTGTGGTCTGTGATTATTTATATTTTTATCTTACTTTTTGTTTTAAAGCAAGGTAGGAGTGTGCATGAAGGTAGACTTTATTCATGCACATTGCCATCTTTATTTAAAATCTTTCTATTTGTATACTGTACATTTAGTTGTGTTTATACACAGCCTGGTAACACTGTCATACATTTACTGATACTGCTCCTCAAAAGGTTTTTCTTGCTTTAAAAATGCCATTGTCCTTTGCAGGGTATTTGATTTTATAAGCTGTGTAACTTCCTACTATTGTGCTGATCTAAAATGGGTGCAACGAAAGGTCTCTCATGAGTTCTTTTTGGTTAGTAGTTCACAAAACAAGAGCAGAAGAGGAAAACTATTGACATTCAGTAAAGTGTGTTATTAAAAAGGGTTTTTTATTGAATGAAATGTGATTAAACATTTTTGGCCATTTTTTTGGCATTTAGGAATGACATTTAAGTTCAAGAGTGACAGATTTAAGTTCAGAGGTCTAGACATGAGGTATGAACATATGACCAACTCTGGCAGTTGAGGCTGTACAGGTGACTGAATTCCTATGACACTTTCCCAGACTGTAAATAGAGCTTTGACTGGTGTTGGGACAGGGATTGTGTGCTCAGATTGGAAAATGTGGAATACTGACTGCATATATAGTATATTCCATTAGCCTCACACAACCCAGGTGGATGCTGATACTGTATCTCCACAGAAAAAGGTCACCGATATTTTCCTGTGTCTGAGCAGTAGAGAATTAAAGTCTACGACTTCAGCATTAAGACACCTGCTGTGTCACCTGAACTTACATCAGTCATAGCAATCCAGGAGAAAGAGCTTCAAAGAATAATAATATTCTGCCCTGAGAACAGTTTTCTGGTAAAGCTGATACAACGTTTTTGTGTAGTTCCACTGACATGAGTGGTGCTACTTGCCTGTTAAGAAGCTCCTCAGAATGGCCTCAACACACCTCATCTGAGCTTAGCCACACTTTGCTTGTTAATTTTTCTACTGCCTGAGTAAGTCTGGTGGATAAGGTTAATTAGTGAGAGGGCTGCTCCTAAGAAAGGTGATACAGGCAGCCTCTACTGTAATCTGCTTTGCCTTTGGAGATTCTCTATTAAAGAAGGAGCCTCAGGGAAGGCTCTGGCAGAAGGATACCCCCAGGAAACAGTTTGACTGTTTGTGGAAATATGAAAATGAAATTAAAAAGTACCTGTGAAAACTTCTGTTCCAATAAGTGAGTAGCAATGATTCCCATTGCTTTGAAAGGTACTTTAGCACAACTGGCTATTTTATAAGGGTCAAATGTATTTAATGGTACTATTTTATCTGTATGTTACTAAGTTGTGGTTTGGTTTTTTTCTTCTTCCTCTCCTCCCCTCCAGGATGAAAAGAATCAAGTATTAACAACAAATATTTGGCTACAAATGGTAAGTTTTGAAACAAAGTATATTTGTTTTTCCCCTTCAGTCTTAGAGTTTAATCTGGTGAGGGGTTTGAATTTTAGAAAACTTTCAGGTCTGTAAGAAAATATGAGTTGATTCCGAATTCCATGCCAGATTTTCTTTGCTATCACTAGATACCACAGCAGACAACTCTGTCCTCATTAACTGATGGCCAGCATTGCTGGGCAGGAGTTATTTTTTACTCACTATTTAATAAATGGAACAGATAATAGACAATTCAAGAACTCTTGAGAGTATTTTGAAATTGTTTTCTCTGAAAGATTACATTATGGCTCAGAATTAACAAGGTGCTTCTTCGCAAGCTGACTCCTGTGGAGTTGTAATGCACCCACAAACATTTCCACCATAAGTTTGTCTTAAGCTCTGCGGAGGTAGGGTGATGCAGAGTTTTCTCCACCTATAGCAGCATGGATGAGAATGTGCCATCAGCTGAATTCCCATCAGTTATTACAGAAACTGAACTGTCTGGGTTAAGTAACAGAAGTTACAGAAGATTTCTATTATTCCAGACAATCACACGGCTCTTGCAGAAACTTTACACCTTTCAGTTTCTTTTACCAGCTCATTCAGTTTAAAGGCATTATTTTTTCTTTTATTGTAACATTTTAGATAGAGCACCCCACTTGCACTGGCACAGGCCTTGGGAAACAAATGAAAGACTATTCTGATGACCTGTAAGGATAATGTGGCTATTGCATATATTCACACAGAAAATCTGACATGGAAGAAGCATTCAAATCATGCTTTTTACAGGCCTGTTGTACAGCAAGATTAAAACTGTCAAATAGAATAAGTTTTTGGCTTTTAGCTACAAAGACCATAGTTGCTATGATTTCTTACCAGTAAAAGAGACAACAATTCATGCCCAAGAGGCTGTAATTTATTTCCCTTCTCTTTTATCTCACAGCATCCTTATCCTTTTTGAGGTGATTTTTTCTCCCCTTAGGAAATTTTTGATCATATTATATTCTGCATTTATTTTGATTTATTCACCTTAGCACATATTGGATATGAAGCACATTAAGACTGCAACGAATAGATCACTCGGTTACTACAAAAAATGTAGCCACTCCTCATGGCTTGTGCACACATAAAAATAAAAGTGTTTGCATATTTACTGTCTATTAATGGTGTTCTAGACAGATTCAAAGCATGCTTAAGGCAAACATATGCCATTTTATTATTTCAAATGATCTGAAATAAGTTTTTTCCCTGAAATCCCTCTCCACTGCATTCCTTGATATATATTTGTATAATCAGCAATGTATCTTAAATACATTTTATGTAATTATCCCCTAAATACTTAAATACAAAAAATAACTTGAGAGAAAGGGGAATATAAATCTAGTATTTATACATGCACACTATTTCATCTGATCACTATCTCCATGGCAATACTGCTCAGCATCAAAAATCTAAACCTTGATCTAAGTTATAGCAGGAGCCTTGCTTAATCACACAGATTGGTACTAACCAAAGCACCCTGAGCTCTTTGCTATTTTAATCCAAATTACAGGTGCTTCAGCTCCTTTAACAGTAGCTCTGAAGTTAAAGCAAAATGAAGCAGATCATGCCCTGCTGGATGGGCGAGCACTTAGTACACAGGGCTAACAGAGCAACCATAAAATCCGCTTAACATTATCTCTAACGCAGGCCTGAATATTAAGTTTTCTGTTGCCCTTGGACTGTCTTTACGTCACTCAGCATCATCATGCACTGCAGTGTAGTGGCCATGGTAACTCCTAACATAAGTTGGGATAGGAAATGACTGCATATGTTGATATCCAGGATGCCTTCAGCTGGCAGTGAATGCAGCCCGCAGTCCTGGCCCTGCCCCCACGAGTGTGAGTGACCTGCTCTGGCAGCTCCTGAGAACGAGTCACCCAAAGCCACAGAGCCATGGCTTCCAGTGCTTTAAACCCACACAGCTTATTTGCTTACATTGCTGGCCTTCAGGAAAAACAGATGTATCCTGGCATCTCAGGACTTCTATGTTACACAAAGATGAAATGGTAAAAAAAATTACAGTGACACTTGTCAATCAGGAAGTTAATGTAAAACAGTTTACTGGGAAAATGTATGTAAAACTTCTGAAAAAATGTAAGAAGCAGTTGATCAGCTTACAAAAGCTGTGTATAGATAGCTGTGAGCAACACATCTACCTTAACTAGAGAACTGTGGAAACAAAAACTATGAACAGAGACAGATAATTGAAGATTTCCATAAAAAACTATTACCCGTAAAGCTAAAGGAAAAAAACAGTGCATGACTCAGATCATTTGTCCAGTTTTGCTTCAAACTCATTGTGAAAAAGGAATGAGATAAATATAGAAGCCCAGGCCAAGAATAAGTATAGTAAACACTTCAAAAAGCTGCGTGATGAATGCTATTAGTTGTGTTGAATGCATCAAAATAGTCATTTATGCTGTTGTAAAGGTACGAGAATGTATTTGAATACCTGCAGCCTGAGGCTAACTGGGGACTTGGTGTATCACACCAAAATTTGCCTGTGACAATAATGCAAGGAATTACATAGACCTGTTTGATGTGAATACCCCATGAAAATGACATATAACATTTACCAACACTGGCAATTTTTCCTGACCTTAATATCTATCAAACATTTTGACAAGGACCAGTAGACAGAAGGGTAAGTGTTGTACATTTACTTATCCATTTAAAAGTTTACATTTAAAAAATTAACAGCAACGGCTTTGTAAATCTGGACAAGTCCTCACTGTAAAGTTACGTGATACCTACAGCCAAGTGAAATTAATGTAAACAACACAATAATGGAGATACAGAGAAACACATTATAATGAAGCATAGATGTATGAGAAAATTTTGTAAATTTAGTAAAATGAATTGAACTTTTTTTCCTTATACCCTTGGTGCATAACAGAAACCACTCTAGTATCATGACAAGTCATTTGCATAGTAAGGAGTAATGTACAACCTCAGTTTCAGGAAAATATAGCAGCTCATGGTACTACTTCCCTGCGGTGCAGGAGTTAAGCAGCTTGCTAGGGCTGCCACAGTGCTCAGCTGGCTGCAGTCTGGGGCTCTGCTCTTGTTTATGGCTTTGCACCACCATGTGTTTCAATGGCAGAGTGTGGGATTTAGCAGTGCTGAGTTCAGATCAAAGCCCTGCTGGTGTGATGGTGCCAGCCTGCCTGTGCCAGCAGCCAGGCCTGGGCTGAAAAGAGCACAGGCAGCCCCAGGGCAGCCGCCTCCAGCGCAGGAAGGAGGAAACTTGTGGGACTGAGCAGTGCTATGGAGCAGCTGCCTCAGAGTTTGCCGGATGCCAGGCCCCAGGAGCTGCCAAGACCTTCTGCTAGCATTAACATTGTGTAATCTTCTGTCAGCAGTGAATGCTGGCTGCTCCACCCCATGGCTATCAGCAAGGTACTACAACCTGAGAACTTCCAACCACAGAAAACAAAGTTGTCTATGAAGATAATGGAAGTTACAGTATGAACTATAAAAACATTTCAATCCCAAATTGGCACCTGAGACAGTGTGAACAACAAAACAGAAGCACCCCAAATATCTTCTAGGCTGTTATGTGCACTGCAGTGTGAATTGAAAATGAGGAGTTTATGAGTTCCATTGTGCTCTAGGGGGCTTAATTCACTGTTTCCAAATATTTCAGTCCCTGAAGCTAAACAAGCAAACACCTATTGTTTCAGCCCATCCAGTCCCTAGAGAACTACAGTAAACCAGTGGATGAGATGACCTAACTTACTTTTTGTGTGTATGGCTTAGTACTGGACAGATCATTATCTACAGTGGAATGTGTCTGAATACCCGGGAGTGAAGAATGTCCGTTTTCCTGATGGACTGATTTGGAAGCCCGATATTCTTCTCTATAACAGGTAGACACAGTTTTCTTTGTGTGTATGTGGGGATGGAGGGAAGATCATAGAATTATAGACTTGCAAAATATCCTTTGAAAGTTCAACTGCTCCAACCTTTCCTGGGAAAGGGAGTCTACATGAAGTTTTCTAGCACCCTGTCCAAACATAAAGATAAGGCAAGGTAAATGGCATAATTATCTCATCAAAATGCCTAGATTTTAAAATAATTTCCCAAAACTTTCTAGGTGTTTGGAATACTGGAAAATTACCAGTCTCATGTTCACAGAACAGAAGGACATATTTGCAAATACTTTGAGACTAATCATATTGTCCCTACTACCATTCTAATTGAGTAGCTTTTATGAGATGGTGTTTAATGGTATAAATAGTGATAATTTTCACCGAAATTTTTTGATCTAAATGGTTACTGGTGAATTCAAATCTGATGTTTGTCTGCTTGTCAGGGTTTAGTTTGGGTTTCACTACAGACAGGAGAAGTAATTGCCAGGACGAATCTTTGCATTTTTCCACGTCCAGTTTTGGTGTTACTCTTTCCTCCTGCTACAAAAATAGCTGGGATATTTGCTGCTCTCCTCATCAAACTGTTCTGAGTTGGGCCTATTTCAGGGACAGACAGATTGCCATCAATCCACTGCAGAACCTTTGGCTGACATTGAGAGATTCTTTGGCTGTACTGTTACATGACAGTTCCCATTGTGGAATTTATTTAGTTCAAAATATAAAACACTGAGAGCTGCCTGTTCTATAACAAGCGTAATTTCGCTGCAGTTGTTGTGGGCTTGTGTGCTGTTGCCCAGGTACTGGAAAGAACTTACATCTGCTCTGTGCTCCCTGTCTCTTCTTGGAGCCAAGATACATTGTTTTGCTGCCTGTGCAGATGACATGAGCCTTTTGTCTTCCTGATGGCTTTCTTGCCTTTGTTTTCTGCCATATGTCTCATAAGAACACACCCTGCTGTGCTTATCAACCTGATCCCCCTTCTCACTTCAGGAGCTGCTTTTTGTAGCAACAAGACCTAGAGAATAGCTGTTCCCAGTGTGAGCTGCAGTTCTGCTCCCATTTGCCTTTTGGTGAGCACCTTTATGCTGGGTGTTGCAGTCAGAGGTGCTGCTGCATTGCAATAATGGGATAAGAGCAGCAGTGGCAGCATATGCCAGGCGCTGGGTACTTCTCTAGGGCCTGCATTGTGGCAGTGCTTGTCCCACAGGTACAGCTAACCCTGAGTGATCTGAGCTGAGTCCAGCTCAGGGTAACTGCCTGCCAAGGTTACTTATCACTTCTGGCATAAGCATGGCAAGTTGTCCACAAACCAGCCTAAAAAACTCTTTCAAATGCTCTGTACACAAAATGGAGCAGCCTGATGCCTGAGACAGGAATTTTTTGAAACATTAGTCTTAAGGTAGTTTTCAATGTAAATTTGTTTTCTTGAGCAGTTATGCCTAGCTACCTTGATTCCATAAATGACAGTGTTCTTGGGAGAATCTGACAAATGACACTTTCATTTCCATTGTCCTGATGAACGACATGCTGTACATAAAATTGGTACTTTACAATAGCAATTTAGTGATTTCCAAAAAAAAGAGTTAGGACAATATTCTTCCTCATATATATATCACACCCCTGAGAGAGACTTGCAATGTACCTGATGATTTGGGCTTCAGTATTTAAGCATATCCAAAATTAAAGGGTAATATTTTAGAAATTAGTGATAGTAATATATGCATGCTAACTGTAGTTGGAGTGGTTTATAGAAGGAGAAAGGTCACAATAACCTGGAAAACTGAAACCACAATTTTTCTGTTAATACAGGTTTTCAAATCTTCAGATTGTTAACTATGACTCAGTCATGAAATAATTATTCTACAGTTTCTCAATTACAAACACATATTTAATCCAAAAATCTTATGCAGAGTTTAGTCAGAGCAAAGCTATTTAAAATAAATTCTTGTTCCTGTATGAAATTACACTGGGAATATTATGATGTTCCCTTCTAGTGACATGCCATTTTGAGATAGATGCTTTCAATTTCTATGCTTCGCTAGGGACATGCATCTACAGTTACAGAGAAATTAATGAACTATAAATTCACTTTCCATTTTAATGAATGCATGTTTCACTATGTCTTGAGTTCTTACACATCTTGCTGCAGCCTGGTACAGAGAAATTGTAGCAGCTGTATTAAATTTTACATCCAGTCTATTCTGGGGCCAGGGCCAGTTCATCTGTAGTTTTTCTGAGGAAAGAAAATCTAGGCCTTTGTACAAATTCCAGGATTGACTGTGCTGGTGTCATGTGGGCTGTCTTCCACTTTTAACTGCACTTACTAAAAGTCCTCATTTCTGGTGGAATTATTTTCCAAGTGGCCACACAGTGTTCAGTACTTCATGGAATAAGAAAAATTACGGAAAGTATGTCTCATTTTAACAGTTTCATTTTTCCAGTTTTATAAACACAAGGTTAGGTCCCAGTGGGATTCTATCTGCTAGATGCAGCTTTGTCACCTCAGTGTCCTGTAATCAATATCTGCTTTCAAGTGGTTATACTCTGAAGAGGAAATGTAGCAGAAATGGGTTTCTATCATTGCATTACATTTCAGTCCAGTCTCTTCGAGCTACTTAGTGCATTCCCAATAGAAGCAGTGCATTTAAAAAAATTATTAGAAGCACAGCATAGAAAAACACATACTCCTTTTTCAGAAAAAAAGAATTTCATATTTGAATCTGACTACCACTGGATATTCTTTTAAGAATGTGTCTATGAAAGGCAAAGTCACATGGCAATGAAATCAAGGTTCCTTGATCATTTGTGTTCTTGTGAAAATTCTATTTTTGCCAATTACCAGAAACAGCAGCAAGGTCTCAGAATCAGCTCCCTGGTGTTTAACTGCCCTCCACTCCAGAGGAAGAGAACAGAACCTAGCCCAGGAGTCATTAATTTCCACTTAACAAGTGATTTGTGTGGCATGAATAATTTTACATCCTAAATTTGACTACTTATTTGAATTCCATCATCTAACCCTTATTAATTTCAAGTCAAAGCAATTATTTGTCTAATGCAGAACCTTGTTGGAGGACTTCAGGTCTGGTTTTCTAAGGAAATGAGACCCATGCACCTGTGTGCATGCACACCTGTGTGAATGTGTGTGTGATCTTGCTGCCTCTCTCCCCAATATCCTCTGTTCTAGCAGTGCAAACAGCAGAGATTTTTGCAGCACCAGTCTCTTACAAATATCACAAAAACAGGGAGCCAAGATGTGGAGGGAGAAGAACGAGGTCCAGCTGGAAGAGGAGCTGCAACACAAGCAGGGAGAATCCAGCCATGAGCTGTGAAGC
The DNA here is from genome assembly GCA_013400175.1 of Phainopepla nitens. Taxonomy (NCBI): domain Eukaryota; kingdom Metazoa; phylum Chordata; class Aves; order Passeriformes; family Bombycillidae; genus Phainopepla; species Phainopepla nitens. The sequence goes on along the minus strand of VXBQ01002032.1, from coordinate 1,236,940 downwards.
TGAAGGAGTGCCTTGCACTGTCCAGTGACCTTAGACCTGAGCGGCCTTTCCCCTCGTGCACTAAAATCAGGCCTCATACATACACGACACTGAGACATCTCTGCTTCTCTTCAAAGCTCAAATTAAATACTTGCAAGTATTTTCAATACTTGTGAGCTTTCTGCTCACCACAGGAAAAAGTGCAACTCCAGATGGACAAGTAACTATCTGGATTTAGCTTTTTCTTGTCTGCAAATTTCACAAACCAGCCCAGATATTTTTTAAAATCTAAGTTCTTGAAACACATAAGGGGAAAATAAAGTGCAAATTAAAAATGTCTAAAATAACAGTTGCTTTATTTTAGCTTCTGAGACACAGAATTTACATCAGAATAGATCAAATATTAAATTCCTCTTTTTAAAAAAGGAATATTTCAATACAGGTTTTCCTGCTAACAAACAAATTTTAATATACTTTATTTTCTGCTAGAGTTATGAATATTTCACTTTATGAGCATCTCAGATTTCTACTCTGTTTTTCTGATGGCGTCTTAAAAGGTGATTAGAAAATTATGGGATACTGAACCACTAATAGGCAAAGAGACATTAAGGACTTGTAGTGTTCCAGTTAGCCTGGAGATGCACAGGTTTTGAAAGTCCAGATTGCTGCAAGCATCCAGACCCTGACGCTTGTGTGACTTCTCTGCCCTGCCCAGTACAGCTGCTTCTGCATTTGCCTCGCATGCCAACCCACCCCACAAGGTGACAGGCTGGAGACTACAACAGTACAACAAATACAGTAGCCTGTGTCTCACTATGTTTCCCATATAGAAGTCCTTAAAATGTTAATGCCTGGTAAATTCCAGAGACATAGTGCCAGACAGAACTGAGATATTCCTTGGCAGTAGATGCCAATTTATAATTTCGAGCATTCTCAAAAAGACATTTTGATTTTTTTTTTCTTTCTAGAGACTTGTAAGGACAGCTCAGGGCAGTGAGGCCACACCACTACACTGACACCTTGAATAGAGCTGCTTTTGTGTCTTGTGTGAACGCAATTTGTGGGTTCTGAGGTAGATGATGAAGGCTGGAGCTGCATTAAAGGGTCTCTTGTATGACATGCAGTAATAATGCTCACCCATGCAAAGAGGTAGGAAGACACAGACACTGGAGCATCCATCTCCTCAGTATTCATTAGCTGCTGTTAACACAGACAGCAAGAGAACAGATTTCCCTGTACAGTTGCTTGAGAAGTTTTAAAGAACTGCTTACTTTCCACAAGGAAATCAATAGAGCCAAGGCACTATAATGAATCTAGTGGGCAGGTGAGTGGCAAGAATGAGGTGGCTAACCTTCACTTAACAGTTCTTAATCAGGAGCAAACCCAGGAGTATCAGGCCAATTACTCTGAGGCCACAGAAAACTGATGGCAGGAAAAAAGCTGTCAAGTTTTTGAGGTGATGTAGTCCTTTTATGGGAACAGATTTGTCTCAGACATTCTTCAGCCAGTCAAAGAGCAAATAACCCATTTTGTTTTTCCCCTGTTCTAGTGCTGATGAAAGATTTGATGCTACTTTTCACACTAATGTTTTAGTCAATTCTTCAGGACATTGCCAATACCTGCCACCAGGTAGGCTGTTTGCATGTCATAAATTTTGACAGATTACTTGTGTATGGTGTGGTTTCAAATTTGCCATAAATTCCCTTACATTTTATTTGTTTAGCTAGCATCATCTGATAGATGCAAGCCTAGATGCATTATGGTTATATGGTTAACACCGTTGCATGAAAACCGTCATACAAGATAAGTGTTTTATTGCAATTATGGAAATTCTTCTGTCACAATGCACAATTTCAGAAGTATGGAAGTCCTTATTATAAAAAGATATTGTTTATTAAAGTCATGGTAAGGCCTCAATAAGTTTTTATTTCATTATTTTAGTGTTTCTTTTATTAATATGTTAACTTTACAATAGGATGCTTAGTAGCATCTTGGATGCATTTCTATTTGAAATGATTCAATTAACGCTTCATCAAAACAATTTTGGTCTGGATGCATAGCAGTGGAGCACTGTTTCTCTTCCTCGACTCAATTAGCATAATTATTGAAATTAACTCTTCCTAGCATCTGAATTTTGCAAACTACAGCAGTAGAGCCAATGCTTTCCAGACAAATTAGTTTTTCTGCCTAAGATGTCCAGAGGGGTTTCAGGGGTTTGCTTCTTAATTTAAGATGCTCTCTTAAGATGTTCCATTTGGTGGGGGTTTTTCAATTCAGTTCTGAAAGCTGCTGAAGGACAGGGTCGGACTCAACAAGTGAAAAAGAAGCAGCTAGCTTTTCTGAGTAAATCAAGATCATATAAATCTAATAAAACAGCAAATAAATATTTATGGATTTATGTTTCAGGATTTCTTACTTTAGTCGGTAAAAAAAATAGAAACAGATTACATATTCTGCTTCATTTCTTCCTGAAATACTGTATCTAGAAATCTGAGCTCTTCTCTGAATATTCTTCCACTATGTGCCAAAATGGAAGAGTATCTTTAAAAACAGTTAATAACATCAATTCATTAATGGTACAGTTCTTTCCCTTCTCTGTGACTAATTTCTTCTTTTTACATGTCAAGACAGGACTGAGATTAAATATGATTTATAAATGAAAAACAGAATGCACAATGTAGAACCAGTACTGGTTACAAAATGTACATGAAATTATGTAGAACAAGCATTTAAATGGAGTGTTCTTGTTTAAAATCTCACCTAGGCATATTTAAGAGCTCATGCTACATAGACGTGCGCTGGTTTCCATTTGATGTTCAGAAATGTAACCTGAAGTTTGGATCTTGGACTTATGGAGGCTGGTCCTTGGATTTACAAATGCAAGAAGCAGACATATCTGGCTATATTTCAAATGGAGAGTGGGATTTAGTAGGTAAGCTATCAGTTGCTTATTTACACAGTGAAACTGCAGCTTTGTCTCCACTGATGAAATGGATGGAGTAACAATTGGGAAATGAAGACAGAAATTAAATTAATAAATTTATTTATTAATAGCTGGTGGCATTTGAAACTCTTGAGATGTCAGATGCAAATCAACATTAAAAAAAGGACAAGTTTATGCTTGAGTTCTATAAGTATCTTATCTGTTTTTCCTTTATCATCTGAGAAAAAGTAGGAATTAAGCTTAAGTAGTTTTACTTGTAGTAAAACTTGGGAAACTACATTTATCCTTTTAAAAAATGCCCATTCTATAATATACAGTTTATTCACATTCATTTCTGGTTTTCCTCTCCTCTTTTCTCCTACACAGGAGTTCCTGGGAAGAGAACTGAGAGCTTTTATGAATGTTGTAAAGAACCCTACCCAGATGTAACTTTCACAGTTACTATGAGACGTAGGACCCTTTATTATGGACTCAATCTCCTTATTCCTTGTGTCCTGATATCAGCACTTGCCTTGTTGGTTTTCCTGCTTCCAGCAGACTCAGGAGAAAAGATCTCACTAGGTGAAGTACTAATAGGATATTGTAAATATGACTAAACCAAAAGAAGTTGTCCTTTTAAAGTTTTTTTTGAACAGTCTTAGGCAGGAGGAATAGTTTGTGTGTCCTGTTCTGGCTCATGAGTTATTTTTAGTGTTTGATGCTGAACCAGCAGAGGCATAAACGATTCCTGAGTACCTTCCTTAAGAAGCAGGCTTTCATTTTTTGACATTCATTTGCTGAATCTCACATTCATTAGGTAAAGCTTAAGTTTACAAACACACATTTCAACAGTTTAACACTGAACTCTTCTCAATACTTCCTTTTAATATTAAGAATTGTATTAAGAGCCTAAGGTGCTTACTCAGAAAGATTGATTCTATTTGCTCCTATTTTACTTTTTATAGTGAATTTTAACTTAAGCAATCATTTGTGAAACAAATCTCATTTTGAGTACTTGATCTTTTAGATGGAGATTAACTATGTAAAGAAACCTTTTGTCCCATACAAAATTCAAATGAACTGACGTCTACTATGTAAACATTGCTGTTTAAAGGTAGAAAAATTGACATTTCTCCAGAATACAGTTTATTTGAGGAGTAATAGCCTCCTTAATTAAGTTGTCCTTCACCATATTTTAAGATTAATTCTTTCTTCCTTAATACTTTGCCACCTGACAATGACTCTTTATTGTTTAAGGCTAGTTCTGAGAAAAGAGTTGAATCTTTTTCCAGAAAGATGGGAACTCATCACTGAGCAACACAAGTCAAACCCCAAAAATCAGCAGTCAAGATTGCTTGGGCAAAATCCCCTGCAGAACCCAACACTAATATCAAAGGATACCAAAGTCTGTCCAAGGCAGCAAATATGTTTTTGAGGAAATTTAAGTATTACACACCTCTACCTTCCATGGCAACTAATCACATGTCACATGCCCAAATACTCAGGTTCACACCATGTCCCTAAAGCTAATACAGTGCAAAAATTGCTTTTTATTTTTTTTTTTTTATTTGCCTCAGCTAATTAGCAAATGATGATAAAAGTTGAACTGTTACAAGGATGTAAAAATATCCACGTCTGTGCAAGCATTGGTTCTGGTTTGGCAGCACCACTACTCTGAACTTGAGGCAGTACAAGGAAGGACAGGAGTACCACTAACGTTCAGGAGCAGGGTTACAGTGGGATTGCATCTTGCAGAGAGCACTCCTGATTAAGTTTTTCTCTCCCCGTTGTAATTACAAGCTACTGATATGATTTCATACTTTATGTTTATCTTTCAGGTATAACAGTTTTATTGTCTCTCACTGTCTTCATGCTGCTCGTGGCTGAAATTATGCCAGCAACCTCTGACTCTGTGCCCTTAATTGGTAAGCTTTTAGTCACTTGGATTATTTAGCAAACAAGGTACAGTGACTTTGCACAAAGGCCAGCATTAAGGCAAATCACCAGCTGTACAATGAATGACTACAATTGAATTAGAAAAATATTGCCAACTGGTGTCACAGTTGCACTAATTACCAAAGAAGAGGAACAGCCTTGCCCTTAGTGGGTTGCAGCTGTGACTAATAAAGATAAGTGTGATAAGAGGGGGGGGCTGGTTGATCAGGGGGATCCTGGAGGAAGAAGATCTTGAGGAGGTAGAGCAGCCCTGAGGAAGAAGGAATGATCCCGAGAGACCCAAGGAAAAACGAAACAAGGAAGAGAGTTGCTGCTGTAAAAGATCTGCTATGAGACCCAGATCCATCAGATCTGGGTCTGATGGAGTTGGAGCCTGCTGTTGGAGCCTGCAGTCATAGCCAAGCTAGGTAAAAGCCTGTGGTCAGCCTGCAAACTGATACTTGCAGTCACAGTGCAGCAGGAAATAACCAGAAGAGTCTGCAGTTGGATCCTACAGTAGAAGCTTGCTGTAGTCAGAGTCAGGATGGCTAAGCTGTAAAGAAGAATAAACCAGGACTCTTTTCACGTTGTTAAATGAGAGTCTGTGTCTTGGCCATTTCTACCCCTAATGAGAGGTCTGCTGTGACAGATGAGAGGCTCTGATGGGTGCTCTCTGCTCTGAATGAAATAGAGAATCTATGTGTGTTTGGGGAAAGTGTAAGAGAATCAATTTCCCATGGAAGAATTTGTTACAGTTTTGACACAACTGGCCAGACTGTGTTCTGTATTCCTAATTTGGATTAGGAAATTGGAAAATGTGAGCTAAACATAATTACAACTTCCCACTGCAGTTGTTCAAACAAAAACTTGTCAGTTTTGAAATGTGTTTCAAAACAAGTATTAGTCAGCTTATATAATAATGCTGAAAGAAAATTAGAAGGCAGCCTGTGTCAAGGTTGCTTAGAAAAGGCAGGTATTCTGTTCCACAAAAACAGCAGTAAACACTGGCTATCCCCTCAAAATAATGTTCCATCTTTCTGCTGTTGAGAAATCTTTCAAAAGTACCTAGAGCAGCACTACACTGGAGAAAGAACTAAATGCTATAAATGCATATATAAACAACCCTTATTAAAGCTGTATCAGCCAAAGTATGTTCCTTAATTATTTCTTTATTTTGCAGCTCAGTATTTTGCCAGCACTATGATTATTGTTGGTCTTTCTGTTGTTGTCACTGTTATTGTTCTACAATACCACCATCATGATCCAGATGGAGGAAAAATGCCTAAATGGGTAAGGTTTGATTTTCCTTCACTGTCCATTGCATAAATGTCCAGCTCACACGGGTGTTAAAGATTAGCTAGTGGCCCATAATTTCCTCCTACTGTTAAAAACATATAAATCCTTCCCAGACATTTTGTTTGGAAAAACAGTTTTATCAGAAATGAGGTGTCCAGATATGTTCCACGTGGTTGAGATTTCTTACAAAATGTTTGTGTCCAAGAGAGAATGAATATACCGCCACTAATTTCTCATATCCTTCAAAACAGCTATGTGCAACTCAGGATTTTTTTAAAACCTAAATATATAAATGAAGGTGATTTTCAAATAAACTCCAGATATTAGAAGTGAACCAGGTAGAAGAATAGAGTCAGGTGCTGATGGAGATGAAAAATGCATGAAATACACTACTCTCAAGGTGCAGCTACTACATACTTAGCTGCTGCCCAAACAGAAACATCCATAGCCTAAAAAGCATTTGTTAAAGATGGCTGTTACAGTGGAATTTACTCTGAAAATCCTGATCTTTATATCTCTGTTCAAGAGTATCTGTAAAGTCCGAAGAATTCAAGTACTTTTTCTAAGCATATAAAGCTTTTTTAATAATGTCCTTCTATGAGGGGTGGGTTTTACAGAGAACATTGTGCTGATATGAGATTACTACACACTGCTGTCATCAGCTAAATGTCCCCTCCTTTGACTTCACCCAGCTCCACGGCAGCATCAGGCCCTTCTGAAGATGGAAAGACCCTTCTTTTTTCTCTCCAGGACAATGAGTTATTATTATCCTTGCTAGTTGGGAAGAATGTGCATACAGCAGTACCCTGAGGATAAGAGATAATGAGATATTCCCGGGCTTGTTCTGGGGTGGTTACTTTAAAATAAGTTTCAGTGAGGAGAATAAAAGTTAGATCTCTTTAGATGTGTGTTTGATGACCTAAAGGGGATAATGTTTAGTACTGAGCCAAACATCCTCAGAGAACAGAGTACTTGAGGTTGAGGAGTGAGCTATAGTATTGAGAAGATGAAGTCCAACAACATTATTTGGACACTGGTGGATTTTAGATCAGGCCCTCAATTAACAGAATATTATCCTTCTTGATGAAGCTTGATAGCATAAAAAAAGTTATAGGGCAAGATCTGTCTCTGACTGGGATATTAGCATGGGCATAACATCTACTCTGAGTAACAATCCACAGTCAGAATAAATGGACCAAATCTAATATTAATTACAGGAAAAGGCTTGCATATTATACGTTACAATAATATTTCATTAGAACTCTGAAAAAGAAATGCTGGAATGGGCTCTTAAAATCCAATTTAAATAAATTACAGAAGCCTTCATTTGAAGTGGAACAGTCTCCGGCCTTCCTGCACTTTTTCTAAGGCTGGATTAAGGCAATGTGGAAAACAGTAAAATGATACATACAGATTAAATCTGCAAAGTATTCTTAAAATCAAAATAATTTTCCCACATTTTCTTCATGTTACATCCAGATCTCTTTCCTAAAATCTGCAAGCAACTGCTGTGAGCACAGTATGAGAATAGAGCCATAACATTTTAAAGCTTGGTGGTCCAATCCAAAATCTGTTTCAGCAGCCCCACCCAAAGAGTAATGATGTGAATTTAATATTAGAGCACAAATAAGAGAAAAATAATTGTAACTTTACTGACTACCATCCAAAGCAGTGTTATTAAGACTATTAAAATTAACTCTTCTTCAGTAAGAGTTTGGTTTGGTTTTGTCTAACCCATGGTTTTAAAAGTAAAGGTGGAAAAGGCTGCCATGTCGCTGTTCAAGCGTCAGGAAGAATTAACACTATGGACACTCCCATCAGAGGAGGGGAAAGTCCCAATGCTGATAGTCAGCCTGAGGCAATCAGTATCACTGCTAGAATAAGAAAAAGAACCTCAGTGACTGGTCAATTAATCCGCTGGAAAACTCCAGCACGATTTTCAAGAGTGTGGTGCAGGCTAAGCAGAGATCATGGACCAGTCACCCCAGCTCCCTGAATACCAGCAGCACCAGAGACAGTGGCTATGTGAAGAGATGCTTATTCTCAGAAATTTTCTTTCAGACAAGAATCATCCTTCTGAACTGGTGTGCTTGGTTTCTGAGGATGAAAAGAGCGGGGGAAGATAAAGTGCGTCCTGCCTGTCAACATAAGCAGCGCCGCTGTAGCCTGTCCAGTGTGGAGATGAACACTGTGAGTGGACAGCAATCCAGCAATGGGAACATGCTGTACATTGGGTTCAGGGGGCTGGAAGGGGTTCACTGCACACCCACCACTGATTCAGGCGTGATCTGTGGGAGGATGACCTGCTCACCAACAGATGAAGAAAACCTGCTGCACAGTGGCCACCCTTCTGAAGGTGACCCAGATTTGGCTAAGATTTTGGAAGAGGTCAGGTACATTGCAAACCGATTCAGAGACCAGGATGAAGAGGAAGCCATTTGCAATGAATGGAAATTTGCAGCCTCTGTAGTGGATCGGCTCTGCTTGATGGCCTTTTCAGTCTTCACAATCATTTGTACAATTGGTATTTTAATGTCAGCACCAAACTTTGTAGAGGCTGTGTCTAAAGATTTCGCTTAACTCCTAACTAAAACCTGTTTCTCTGATTGGTATGTAGCAAATAAGGATGTGGGGTCTTTTGATTGCTTGTTTTTAATGAGTATAATGCTTCTCATTGTCTGCCTTTTTTTGTCCCCCTACTCTCTGGTCCTGAGTTCCTTTTGGAAGAATGGCACCATTTCAGAAGGGAAGCCAAGAGTTTCTCTCTGGGCTGTGTCTCTGTAGCTTCTCTGAGCACTCTTCTGTGGAAAATGCCAAGTGGCTGTAAGTCCCTTCAGAATGACAGGGTACTGCACCACCACCTCTTACACATGCTCGACCTGGCTGTTCCAAAATAAGAGGTAGGCAATGCCAGAAATGGCACTTTTCCCAGACTTTTTTATAAAGGATAGCATGGTCCATCTTATCTATTTGAATGAGTGATTGCAAACACATTTAGGAGAGGATTAAATCCAAATGGCTGCTCAAACAGAGAAAAGGGAGAAATGTCTTATGTAGCTCTTCAGCTCCTCACTCACACCCTGTAACTCCCTCCATGCACTTTGCATACAACATATATGACTTTCAGGATTTTGACTTTGTCTGAGACACCAGAAACCTTAAAGTTCAGAAGACACACCACATAACTTGTCTTTCATATCTTTCTGGATTTGACCTAGAAATTTGGCTTGAAATCTAAAACAGGCTTCACAGTAATTGTTGTAGTGTTTACTACTTCTTCCGTCTCCCCAGAAAGGCATTCTTTCAGCTAATAACCATTTTAACTATCAAAAAGAAAAATGATTGATTCGAGATGCCTTCATCATCAGTTGTTTAAAAAAAACCCAACCCCCATGCTTGTCTCTTTACTGTTAACTGGATTCCAGTGTGGAAAAAGTAACTCAATGTCTTGTACAGGCTTAAGCATAAACGAAGAATCTAAAGCAAAAAAAAAAGCCATTAAATCCTGAGATCAAGGTTTTCATTTAAAAATTAAATGTTTGATCTGTTGTATGCTTAGCCTTCTATAGAACTCCTTCTATTGAGTCACCAGAACGATGTCTTTACAAGAAAACCACCTTTTCTGCTCAGTCTATCATCAGATGACTACTAATGAATAATAAAGCTTCTTGCTTCTGATACAAACTATTAACTGTATAAATATGTTTATATATACACACTGCAGATACATCCAAAGAAAGGTAAAAACTTAAAATACAATTTTTCATAAGTCCAGAAAGACTTTTGCAAAGGCAAAACCAGTAGTTCAACATTTCATGTTATTTTTGGTTCTGAAATTCTCTTGTCAATGTATGCTTAATTTTGATGCTACTTTGATGTCTTAATGAAAAGGGCTGAGCTGAGAATACCAGGACCTGAAACTTTGCATATACAAAAGAGATGACAGACAGAATTAGTCCCTCACTGGCACACCAGTATTCCTAACCAGTGCTGTAAGCGGTAAAGATGTGGGAGAGGATTAGTTTAGCATTGGTTGCTTCCTTTACCCTACAGAAGCCAAAATTTTTGGCTGAGGTCTTCAGAGATACAAACAGAGGCCTGTTGTTGTACCATGTTTTTACTGTGAAATAAACTCAAGGCCTCAGTTTATCTCTTAAGACTGATTAAAATAAAGTGGCTGTAATGATTATCTTCCCCTCCACCCTAAAATAATCCCTTACCTCCCTAGGTAACAATTTCCTTATCAGAGTCTGCTCCTTTAAAGGCAGGAGAATCAAATTTCACGGAAAGCAAGCCCAGCGTCACCCCAGGTACCACTCTTTACATGACTGAATACCTTGTACAATCACCTTTGTGCCTGAGATAGAGCAGGAGGAGTGAAAGGCAGGCAGGATATTTCTCAGTTTGTGAATTCTGTTTTCCTGAAGGTGCATTCTGAATCTCACACTTTAAAGAAACAAGCGAAGCATTCAAAACCTTTTAAGTTCATCCTGAAACCATGTGTTAGAATTATTTGTAAAGAAGTTATGTTTTCAGGAACAACTATTAAGAATAAGCCATGTAACAATTCCTGCAAATAGTTTCTAGTTTATAGATTGCCTATGAATGGGAAACTATGAGTGCAAACTCTGAAATAGGAGTTTTTTCATTTGTGAATAACTGCACATATCATGTGGCATGTGCTCCTCTTCTGGGTAATCTTTCTAGGTTAGGCTTCCTGATGAGAAGTTGATTTGCATTGGTATTTTTCCTGCTGCAAGTATCGCTAAATAGCTATGTAGAGTGTCCCATTTAGTCTTTGTAAGGTTTTTGGGGTTCTCTTGGAGAATAGTTTTTCAAAGAAAAATGCAGACTTTTGAGGACTACCTTGCGCGATGGGACACAACTATTGCACTCATAGTACATGATGCATGTGGTATAGGAAGCATGAGAGTCCCCCTCTTTCCACCCAAATCTGTTTACAGTATCTGTGGAAATCATTTTTCTAAATACAGGAGGATGGAGAAAGCAAGCTACAATTTGACAGTAAACTTCATTTTCAGTGATAGACATGCCTACCCTTAAAAACTGAAGAGTTTGGCCTTAACGTGAAGTCCTGCCAGAGTCTGTCCCAGTGAGCTGGTAGAAGTGTCAGAGAACTCTGGGCGCTGACAGAGGGGCTGTGAGACACCGGCATTCTGCCCACACTGCCTTTGTCGTTGGCAGGGTCAATGAAAATGCACCAAGGGAACAAGGGAACCCTCATTTTCCTACTGCTGTCACAACCTGAAAACATTTGGTAGAAGTTTATTATCCATTTTAAATATAAGAGTGGCTCCTCCATCATGCTATTTGGCATCTATAAGTTAAATTTTCCTGTAACTGAGCTGAGCAAAATTGGTATGGTTCTTGTCAACTTGTGTGTGTCTTCAGTATATTTGTGTATGCGCTAAACAATATTTTGATCTAAATGCTGTGAAAAAAGTATTTATTTACAATTCTGGGCATAGAGATGGAAATTAAATACTGTATACAGTATGTGTATATAATATTAAAGTCTACATATTGATGGTAAAGATCTGTTATAATCTTAAAGAGTCCAGATAGAGAATAAGAAGTGGTTCACCACAACTAAGCTATGACTTGCCTGACAAATTCAAAAGCTCACTCTAGAGCTCAGGTGTCATGTACAATACTATGTGTGAACAATGTATATTACTTTTTCTGTTTTTATATTGAAATGTATTGAATATTTAAAAGACTTTTTAATATTCAAAAAAATTATTTAAGTGTTAATGCCAAAAAGGTTCCAAACATAAATTTTAAAAACTTAGTTTTAAATACAGATAAATTATTTAAAAAGTATTTAAAATATTAAATTATTTTATATAGGAATTGATAATACTATGTAAGACTTTTTTTAAAGATTTCTTTAAATTCTCTTTACATTCTCTAGCTGCAGGGTGTAGTCTCAGTTCACCTGTGACAATTCAATTCTTCACCTTCTTTAACAAGACAAGAAGGTAAACCAAAGCCCCAGATTTTCTTTCCTTTGTTTTGCTATTTTTTTACATTAAGAAACATTGCATAAAGGGCATTACAAAGAGATGTTACATCTGTCAGGTACTGATTGTCATATAAGCAGCTCAATACCTTTTCAGTCCAGCACAAATAAAAGATTTAGATCAAGAGACTTTCGATTCTTTTTCATTTTGCTAACATGGAAAAAACTCAATTGGTAGAAAGCCATAAAAGGAAGAAAGATGTCTTTGGTTATATCAATCTGGGATGACAGAGTTCTTGGATAATTAAATATAAATTCATATCCTGCTGCCAACCAGTCCCACACCAAACATATATTACTTCAGTCTTATATAAGCAATCAAAGTTAACTGAGAAGAACAGAAATACCATGTAAATTTTGGACTGGCCTCAATGCCAGTATTAATTTATTTTTTGAAGTTTAACACAGAAGAGAGAAAAAGCAAATCCATACCAGCTGAATAAATTGTTGGTTTTGCCAGCTGCAAAGTTTGTTTGTTGGCTACTATTGAAAAAATATCTAATCAGCAGTATATCCCTCAGATGCAAAAAGACGCATCAGTGTAGTTTCTTGCAAAGAGATGAGTTGTCCTGCCCATGTGCTGAAACAGCTTCCTTTCTTTACAACACCCTGCTGAACATGTGCCAGAAGTAAAAGATGAAGGGCTGCTGAACCCATGACTCCATTCTCTTCATTCTTCCCTAAGTAAGGAACAGCTGAAGAAGACCACTTTGGTCCAGGGCACCACACGAGTCATACAAGCCCCCAGCTGTTACTGTTTGTGCCAGTGCTGCTCACTCTGCCAGTGCCCCACCCTTCTCCAGTTCTGAGGAGCAGGACAATCTGTGTCACCTTTACTGTCAGACTTCAACACGTCCAACAGGTTCAGCTTAACACACAGCAGGCAGGCTCCTGGCACTGTCCATGGACCCACCATCACACACACTCCATCTCAGAAGCCTCTGTGAGTGGGGCTTAAAATCAGAGCACGGTGTGCTCCTGCTCCCAGGCATCTGGGTGCTTCAGATGGGTGCATCCCCTGCCAGGGTCTAGGAGCTTACTCGTGAGCAGACCCAATGCCATTGCCCTCTGGGTGGCAATGCCCATCAAAGCACTGGCTCTTGTGGCTACAGAGATTAACAGTACCAGTCACTCAGGTTTAATCCTCAGTGTATCAGGGTGTATTTTACTTCAAGAATACTGATTTCTTAGCCTAATCTCATCTTAAAAAGTCAGTAAATCTTAAAAGGCTGTGAACAGAATATCCACATGACAACAAATCTGACCTGGTAATCCAGGAGGATCTCAACAGCACTAGAACCACTAATGAAAGCCTTCTACTGTTATCTTCTTTCTTTTTCTTTTTTTTTTGTTACATTGCTCCTGCTGCTTAAGAGAAAACCTTAGCATTTATGTAACACTGATTTATGCTATTAAGCAATTTGCAGATGATGGCATAGAGAGAATAAACAACTATCTCTCATGCCCCAATGAACACATTCAAAGCTTCAATTTACTCACAGAAAATGAAAGTATTCTGAAGTAGTCAGAAACTTAGCATCAGTGCAAAGATATCATAATGAATCACTGGGTTGTCAGAGCTGCGGTGACATGTCCATGTAATGATGCTATACAGAAATAACAGTTTAAACTTCAAAAAAATTTGAGCTATCTACTTATTTTTACCTTTAAAAACCCCCAACAAAACCAAAACTCAGCAGGAATTTAACAATTGCAATATGATACAATGCTACTCTGGAAAATGTGTACATGAGAATAACATCTATAGAGGCTTTCCTCATATCTAAACAATTAAGGATATAACCCAATGCCTCAGCACCTATATAGGGTAGAGAAATCTTTCTACTGAGTCTAAATTTCTGGGACCAAGACCACATTCAATCCAACAAACCTCACAGTTTTCATGTATGTATTAGTCTGGTTCATGGTAGCTATGTAAAGGAATAAGCCAAATATTAAATATTTAATATAAATTTGTTTTAGGGAAAAAAAAATAAAAATCTGCATTCCAGAGCAGGATATATGCGGAGAGGGGGCAGTTCCACACTGACTGGGGACAGAGCAGTCACAGAGGGCCAGGCTTCAGTCTGGGTGCTTAAAATACCTGTGCCTCATTTGTGATGACTGTACTTCATTTCATGACACACAGAGCTGCAGGTCTAGAGCTGGTCATGGCTTGAAGCACCTTTTATCAAACTCAGAGAACTTCTCACTGTCCTCCCCCTATTTCTACATACACATATAAAGTCTGCTCCTCCAGGGAAACAAGGTTGATATCAAACACATTCAAAGACTTCAATAAACTTTCGCAAAATATTCAGAAAAATCTATGCAGAGGAAATCTCTATGTTAGCTCAAAACCAAGTATGATTTATGTTGCTAAAAACATACCGGAATTCCTAGCTTTCCAGTAGGTTTCAGTGACAGTAATGTGCCAGCTGATAATGGAATGGGGGTAGCAACCTTTTTGCTGAAATTTCAAAGAAACCTGTGTGGGTCACACAAGGTATAAGGAAAACTCCTACGGCCAGCACAGCTTTTAGTTGAGCACACTCCAGCCTGTCTTTTAAAAAAGCTCACTGTTCTTTGCAATCATTTAAGGGATTGCTCCTTGCACTTAACAGAAGCCAATCCATAATGAATGGCACTGCAGACATCTAAAGTGTCCAGCCTCAGTTCTGATAGACTGGATCTATGCCCATTTATTTTCTCACACACTTTTCCTAGTGCAGTAGAAAATATCCTGTGTACTTGGAGCAATAAAACTGGCACAGTGCAAATTGAGGTTTGTGTCTCCATACTTGGGCTTTATAATTTTAACAGTAACCCTATATCAGTGTAAATGACAGGAGATTTAGCCCAGTATTATATACAAAACACATCTTCATTTTGCAACTTCTGCAAGTTCAAAACCTGTTCCTAGCTCCAAAGACCCAAAGAGTAGTGGTATGTCTTTGCACAGCAGGCAGAGTAGTAACTGTAACAGAAAAATGTTTTCTCCAAGATAAACAATGCCAGAACTTTTTGCATAAAACCAGTATTTGTCATCTTTCGTATATAAATCTTACTTAGACCACTTGGGCTCAGAAACAGCTTCATTTACTTACTAATTCTTTGACATTTCAGAGATAACTGTTTTCATGTCTCAATTTTCTCGTTAGCACGCAATGTGTTTGGTCAAAGAGCTTCCATTACTGACAATTTTCATACAGAGCCTTCTCCTTCAGTGAGGGTGGTGAATGTTTTCTCTCGAAGAGAGTTAGTACAGAAACTTCAACAGCCCTTCTGTTGTGCCATGAACAGCATGACTCATGGAAAAATAATCTGGATTGGGGAGCACAACGAGGTTACAGGTACTCCTGTACTTTTCTCAGATAGCAGGAGCATTGATTTTCCCATTCACCTGACAAAAATAAAACACTTCAATAAACTCACTCTTTCTTCATTTATCTGACATAGACATGTATGGGCCAAGCTTTGCTTAACCGTGGTGGCAGGAGTGAATGCCATAGATTGTAGCCCAAAGTGTAATTGTTTCTACAGGATTTTTTTTTAGGTTTTAACTGTCCTTTAGCCTAAATGTTGAAATCACAGAGTAGCTAGAACCCAACACATGTTGAGAGGAGACCAAAGCTAGAAAAATACCAGTATTTAAAGAAGCTGGTGAAGCAAGATGTATTTTTCAACACCAAAGTAGTTCAAAGGAAACTGTAAAGCAGAAAGTTTTCAGTTCCCACACTGCAGAGGACTCAATTTACTACCCTATGACAGAGCAGATCATGAGCTCTTGCTGAGTCAGAAAGCTGCCGAAGCTGTGAGAGTGCAAGTGCGGGTCTGTGTGCAGGCACAGGGAGTCGTGCTGCCACTTGCTAAGAGCCAATAATCCACAAGGAGCAGGAAAAGACTCGGCAAGACTTCAGTGGAAGCAAAACTCTGCAGAGGGGGACAGCGTGCCCTTAGACAGACAGCAGGACCAGCACCCTGTACAATATTCAGAACTTTTAAGTACTATCTCCAGGTAAGTTTTAAATGGTTTCTATCAAAAGTTCAGAATATCATGAAGACCATAAGTTTACCAAAACTGATGTCCAAATATGGGTGAAACTTTCAAGAGCACATGATGGATTTTTAGATCTCAATACTTTCCCATGAGTTTATCTAAGTAGTCAAAAGAAGGGAAGAAAGGCAATGGAATACAGTAATGATCCAAAAGTCAGTTTTCAGAAACAGATATGCAACCTCCTGAAAAATTGCATCTGCAAAAATGTTTGCCAACAACCTCCATGATCACAGTTTGCTGAAGAGTTACAACTGAGCTTGTGAGTAGGATGGCAGGATTTCCTCTTGAAAGCCAGCAAAACACTTTGGGGAAAAGAAAATTCCTGGAATTATCAGGAAGTCTTTTGGGGTTTTATTTGCAATATTTCTTTAAATTATTGCCAATACAACTGTGCCTAATACTGATTAAATAATTTCTTCTTATTTTACTGAAAAGCTTGTCTAAGTTGCAAGGCAAACTGACAGACCTCTGATTTCTGCAGAGGCAACAAGTCAGTACCAAGAAATATATCCCTCCTGGAGGACATGCTTGAGGACTAAAAGCATGACAAGTCTGAGAAATACTGCCTATCACTTTGTAAACAGTTCTTTTCAGTGCTTGTGTTTGGGGAAGAAATTCATCCTATCCCTCCCTGCAGTCCTGCAGAGAGCACAACAAGCTCTTTTTGATGATAGCAATTCATCCTCCGACCTGGTGTACCTGCCCTTCCTCCTTTGGCTTCACTGCAATTGATGGACTAACATGGCCTAACATGATTTGTATTTACACACAGATTCATAGAAAACCTGCAAATGGTTCCTCGTGGTGTTTATTAGCTCCTCATACTTCCTGTCAGTGAGTTGGCTGCATCTATAATTAAAAGGGCAGCTGCTGGGCTATCAAACCTCCTACTTGATCTCTGGGAAAACACTTTAAATTTCAGATGAGAATATCCTAATAAAATATAGTAGGTATACTGATAAAACCTGAGTGTCTGTACCATCTTACAAAATAAAGGGGTTGAGTTTGACTTCATATAAAGCTCTCATAACTCTCAGGAAACTGTTCACAGGCAGAGCAAGTGAGTAGGAGTGCTCCTGCTTCCAGAAAAGAGCTATGGTATAATAAGTTTAGCTGAGACCAATTACTGGCTGACTTCTAGATATTACTGCATTATAAATAGCTGACTTTATGATACAAATTTATTACTGTAAGCTAAATTGGTGTATGCATGAACAGAAATTTAGTCATTTATGAAAATGTTGGAGACACCAGCTGATTTCACCAGGAAAGGATGCAGGCTGGGGATATTTTGTAACACCTCAGTGTAAAAATACAAATTTTGCATTAAAAAGAGAGATGGGATTTTACCATTTCCATGTGGAATACCACGCACTGCACGCAGAAGAAACCTCACAAGGGTGGAACAATATGGCACAAGTGCACTGTTATTAACCTGAAAATGTCTGTGACCTAGACATGTGAAATATTAGCATCAAGAAGACACTTCAAACATAAAGAAAAGTGTTTTTTTGTCAAAATAAGAATTATTTATAGCATAGAATAAGTTGCTATTATAGATACACAAATACTGTTTGGTCAGTAACAATTAGTTTTCTACCCTGTGTAAAACTCTGCCTGTACCTACAGCTGCATTCTCCATTTTTATGCTTCCCAGCTGCCAACAATCCTTGCTGGAGGGCCACATCTGTGAAGCACTCCCAGTGCTGACATACCCGAAAGGGCCCAGTCAGCTCTCCCAAAAGGGTTGCACAACCAAACAGGCAACACGGAACAAGAGTGCCTGGAGCTGCAGTTACCAAGGTGTGCTGAAGTCATCGAGAAAGCTGGAAGAAAAGCTGGGGAAACATATAAATTTCAAATTAAATGACAGACTAAACACTGCAGTATGACACAATCTGCTTTTGGAGTTATCTTTTTCTTTATTTTATCACTGCAGGAATTTTCTTGTGACTTATCTGAGTTACACCTAGCCCTGTGCCTTCCAAGAAACCATCAAGGTCCCCTACTAAAAAGAATTGTGAAAATTCAGCTGTAAAAGAGCTGAATTTAAACAGTGGAGCAGGATTAAAATGCTATTACAGATCTTTAATAATGACGGGACATAAAACATTAACATTAAGAGATACCAGCAGGTAAGAGAGACAGAGACAATCTTCCTGCAGAAGTTGCCAAGCTTATTATGAAACACCTTAACCCCAGCCAACCATCCCTCCCTCTCCTCCAACTCCAGTAATTATCTCAAATCAACAAGACAGTGAATTTGGCTTGTGAAGTTAACAGGTCTTCAAAAAAGCCTCTGTTAGTCTGTCTAACAGCCCTTCAGTTTGCTTCATTTCTGTCTTAATGAGTTCTCTGTTTTGGAAATCACAGAGGTGGTTAAATAGTATCTATGTGACCTGGCAAATGAAAATCTAATTGTTAATTTTCCCTCACGTAAGAAAAACAAAATTAACATTTCTGAGACAGAAATTTCTATTCTATGAGTAGAATTCATTCATATAATTCTTCAGTTTAAAAAAGCAGTTTACATGTTCCTGAACAAGTTTTATATGTTCTGCAAACTTCTAACATACTCTGCACGTATTCATGCCTGTAGTATCTACTGCACAATAGTATATGGATTTTATAACCAGTGAAATGTGAAATTCTTCAGATGTTAAACTCTTCCCCTTCCAAAATCTGTCTCTTCAAGTTTATCAGTTTGTAAGCACCTGATGCTTGAATTTTATCACAAATTGCCATCCTCAGGGTCCTTTAAATAATTCAGAATTTATTCCAGAACTCAGTACTGTATCTATCCATGGTCTTAACTCCTTTTGATTTTCTGAAAAGTTCTCGTTCTGGAGCTTTCCAGGCAATTGGAAAAGAAGGGAAATATAGTTATTTAAAAAATGTCAGTTTGAAACTGCCTTAACAGGAAAAGTCTCAAGCCTGGAGGTGGTCTGTCCTGAGGAAAAGAAAAAGGAAGGTAACGATTCAGGTTTTTAATTTCTTTAAAACCATTATTATTTTGGGCATGAGGAAGTAAGTTAGAACATGTGTTCATGTCTTTGAACAACCACTATTACACACTGCTCTGTAAATTTGTAAATACAATTGTAAAAATGCATCCAATTCACTTTATAGCTTATATAGTGACTGGCTATAGCTCTACACATGTGCATTTTTCCATTAGAAAACATCATTTCATCACATGTGAGTATCACAGTATTATCACAAGAACTTTCAAGACAAAATAATTACCTTCTTTTAAATCCATGATTAGTACTGCAAGAAGTATAAAAGAAGTATTATCTTGAGACTTTTTTTTAAATTTATTTTTTAGCAAATGTTCTCTAAATCCACTATGAAGCTTGTACTGCTAACCTCATTCTGTCTTCCAAAAGGGTATTTCCCTGGAAAATTGCATAATCCTAAATAACAGATGAAAAAAGCAAGGCAAGGAAAAATCTTTGGAGGGATTCAGTTCTTAAACTACTCTAATTAAAAATTTTGCAAGCAGCTTAAAGAAAATGTACAGTGACTTTCAACTGACAGACTCACTTTGGAGAAGCAAGTTAATTCCAAGA
Organism: Phainopepla nitens; assembly: GCA_013400175.1. Classification (NCBI taxonomy): domain Eukaryota; kingdom Metazoa; phylum Chordata; class Aves; order Passeriformes; family Bombycillidae; genus Phainopepla; species Phainopepla nitens. Next base: position 1,217,132 of record VXBQ01002032.1, on the reverse strand, counting down.
TGGAATGGTAAAAGGATTAAAGGGCATAAGGCAGAATTTAAACTGCAGTAGGGATATTTAATTGACTATGGTCTTGAGATTGTACTTCCTAAAGCCATTAATGCTGAAAACTCCCACTGAGTCTAATGGAGGTTGGATCCATCTCTTCCTAAAAAGAGGCAACTTCCTACACAACTTCACTCTGAGGAAGTGCAAAGATTCAAACCACCAGAGCCATCTGAAAAAAGGCAAAAGTTGGCCCAAAATGTCTGTCCCTGCAGCAGTCTGTGGAGAACATGAACATGAAAGCACATGATGTCCTAATCAGTTTTTTAAGTTTGGTGGGCAGAAGCAATATTAATTTGCTGGCACAAGTACTGTGGAGATCCTGCAAACAGCCAAACACAGGCCTAAGGCCTTGAGGAGTCATCCTCCTGTTGGCCCATGGCACGTCTCAGGTGGTCTCTTCCCTTTCCCCAGTACTTTCTGCCATTCCTTCAAGCCAAGTTCGTAACCCTAAAACATTCCTGGAAGGTCCTAACAAGGAGTACCATATTTAGAATTGATTGCTACACTAAGGGGCTGGAAGAAGGAAACATGAGCAAAAGAGAGAATAGCAAAGAACACACAGGGGAGTGACACCCTACTGAAACCCTGGGATTTGAATTCTGCAGATCTACAGAAATCTTAATCAGGCTGAATATATACAACTGAATGAAGTGAAAGGGTGGATCCAGGTAGTAACTTCACTAACATATCTGTTCCTATTGTGCCTCCAGAAAAATAACCTTTGAATACATGTTCAAGATGACATTTAATAGTATATTAAAACCAGACAAAACCACCACAGCTATAACTAATCATGAGATGTAATAAACTAATCACCATCTGCAGGTACAGATTTTTGCCATTAGGGAAATAGAAATTAGTGATGATGTAACACCATCTTAATTTTATAGTTATTCCATGACCCCTGGAAGCTTTGGGAGATTAACTACTTATGAAATAATTGCAGGAAGGTGTACACCCATTCATGGTACGTGGGGTTTTGTTTTTGTCAGACAGCTTCAAGTGAAGACATTTCCTTGGGCAGAACTGGATAAGGAGCCTATCAGTGTGTGCTGCTTTCCTCCTACTGTTTTTACTTGCAGATCTAAACACATAAATGGAGCATGAGAAAACAGCCAGCTGGAGACTTGGCACCACACTGTGTGCTATTGGGTCACACTGGTTTTCTCCTTCTTAGACCAGTGATGTGGACAGTTCATGAAGAGCCAGACTTCACACAAATGAAGAAGAAAAGACCTTTTTGGATCCTAAACATAGACTGTGTTATATACACTCATGTTTTAGTACATGAATTAAAGATATTCAAAAGACTGAGAGAAAAGACTAAGGGTAATCACACGCCTTAAATTACAACATCCTTTTGTTTGAATCAACAAAGCAACATCAGGGATAATCAAAAAGACACCACAGTAACAGGCTCTGCTCCCATCTTTGTATGCCTGTTGACCACGGAAAGTACCTAATAGCTCCCAAGTTTCAGATCCAGCTGTCTGTATCTATAATAGTAAGTCAATGCCTTCAAGTCTCTACTCATGCATGGATGATGGAATCCTATCAGGAAGTCTGTTTTGAGAGCACTGTGGACAGGGTGAAGGCAGGCTGTATTATGAACATACACTGAGGTGCAATCTCCTAAGTGTGGATGTGCTGTGCTGCAGCTATTTGTAAATCACACACTCTTTTCTTCCACTGCAAGTCCTTCTTTCCTAAAGAACTGACCTTATCAGCACTACAAAAACAACCAAGCATCACCAGTGATGTGAGAGTTAACTGGGTATTAAACTCCACATCTCAGTGCCTCATTACAACAGCATATTCTGTACACATTCTGTACAGGACTTTCTTTCTCCCAGACCACTTCTACAGAGCTGTGTTACCGATAATTTTTAATCTACTATGCTACCGTTTTGGAAGTCTCAAGTGCCTGCAGTAATAAAGTCAGAGAAATCTCTTGCATGACTACTTCTTACAATGGAAAAGCATTTTATAGCTATGGGATAATTTTCTTTTCAGTTACTTAAATATTTAACAGACTCAAACTCTTCTTTACAGCAGTTGTTCAGTAACCTGCAATTTTCTCGTATTTGAGAAGATAAAGGTATGGCTGAAATGTATGGATTTGTATCATTACAAAGTTTTCTGGCACTTCCCTTTTCAAGATAGATAAGGGAATTATATTTAGAAAGACTTGGCTTTTTTCTTAATTTAATTTTTTTTTAAATACACATGACTCATATCAAGTAAGCTAAAAACACCACTCAAGACTACACCAGCAGTACCACAGCAAAAGGCTCCAAGTCACAGTGTTTAAGGCCATAAGTGTCACCCAACCATGCAGCCTTACCCTCTGTGTGTCACAGCCCATTAAAACTTTTGTTGCTATCTTTTTTTTATTATTTCTTTCTCTTTTCCCCCAAAAGGGGATTCCTCACTGATATTCTAAGGCTAAAATTTTGGGTTTAGTTGCTCAGGTTAGAAATCTATTTCATTTTTGCATTGTAAACCAATTTTTCTATCAGCTTAAAAGAATTAGGTGTTTCTTTGCTACTGAAGGTCAATGAATTTTTGGTGTCTCATTTACTTGAATACACTATTCATAGTGCAGAATTATAAAGACTCTGTTCTTGTTTGGATCATCTTCAAGTCTGAGTGCAAGTTTCCTTGAAGGAAGGTCTATCAAAGCACAGCACTGCAGACTGGGTTAATTCAAGCACTAGCACTGAGTTTCCATCCATCACAAGTGCCAGCTGGATTATCCACCTGTTTATTCAATGGCTATCACAACTCACTGTAGTAACCGCTCCTCCCTCAGCCCCACTGCTGTGTGCATGAAAACACACCAGAGAGAATCTCCTTCAAGAACAGATTGAGCTCATTGCAACATACTGATGACTCCAATTAATTTCTGATTTCTGCCCCCAAATCCTGCATTGCACTCACTTTTCCAGATAAAGATCCCCATACACTAACCAGAAATATTTCAATAGGTACAACAATTACACTGACCTTCAGAATTAGTTTTTGGGAAACTCATCAAGGAATGAGAAATGGGTTTAAATCAAGTTTAGTTAATTGCAATAGAAGGCAAATATCAAACTGTTGGTATTCCTGCCTCCATAATATCCCTTATGAGAGACAGAGAGGAAAAAAACTCCACCAGACCTGTCTTCCCTGTAATGAACCACCTGTTTTAGATCAGCAGAGTAAGGTTTCATCTACTGTAGGGGGGATAACGAAAAAACAGAAAAATGAAATTTGACAAATTAGATCTCATGGTTCAAAAGGTAAAAATCACCAAAGAAATCAATAAAAGAATGCCCTTACAATGCTACTCCCACTCAGAGCATCAGGCTGTCATTTATCTCTTTGGGCTAATATTGAAATTGATTGGAGCTGAGTGTAGGAGGCACTCATGAGAACAAAATATTTGTAAACAGAAGGTTTTTATTTCATTATATAGCTGTTAGACCTGGAACACTGGACAGATTCCAATCTATGTAATTACATTCAGTCTTTCTAAATTCTCTCTGCAGCTTTAATTGGAAATCATATTTTTCTTCATTTCCTCTCCTGCATTACAGTTCCACCACAGAAGTGTCTGCACTTGAACATAATTACTGTTTATGGTCAGCATAAAGGACAATTTGGGATACAAAGATAGAAAAGAGTTGCTACAAATGTAAAAGTGACAGAAGACTTTTCAACAGATCCTTACAAACTCCTCTCTGATGAAGAACACCAGGAAGAAGTGTGCTTCTCTCGCTCTGTCTGAAGGTGAGATAAAACTCTCCTCATTTTCTAAATCAACCATGGAGTACCTCCAAAAAAATCTTACCCCTTCTCTTGTTGAGTGCTAAAGCAACTACAGTAGCCTCTCACACTAATAAAGGAGAGTTCACACTTATTTTGTTCTTAATGATATCTGAATTGTGTGTGATGATTAATGTTATCAAAGTTAAAAATAGCATACAAACCCTAAGTAATCTCATTCTTAATAATTAACGTACGACTTCCTAAAGATTTATATTTAAGTAAGACTAGCAATAAAATAATCTTACATTGAATTAGCTAAGTATCTTTCCCTTCTCAGGCCCTTAAATCTGAAGCAGATGTCCAGGCAAATGTTTAATTTTCAGAAGTCACGCAAGGAGACTGCAGAGTGTTCCCACTCACCAGTAATACAGATTTTCAGTAAGCTTTTTTCTCTGTTTTAAAAGAAAATACGGAAAAGAAAAGCGAGGTGTTCTCCATTTCCTGGTGAGAGGTTGCATGAATATATTCACATATGCAATCTCTGAGGTGCCAGACTCCTTCTAAGACAGAAGTTCAGACAGCAAAATTGCTCAACAAGTCCCTGTAACAATGTGTAACTCTTTACAGCACTCGGTAGTGTCAGTTGTAAACAATTCACTCATTTAATACAAAGCTGCCAGCAGAAAAGCAACAAATTTTTCACAAATCATGAGGCTGAATGTTTTAACTGTCTTATGCTATTGATATATTTGTGTATGTGCACATAAAATGAAAAATGAATATATAAAAACTTGTCATTGTTTAATAGTCATATAAACCAGGATATTTGTAACTAAAATGTTAAGCATAAGCATAGGAGTAGTATAATTCATCTGATTCAACCGTTGTGCTACAATACAATTAAAAAGAAAAAAGATTGAAGCTTTCCTCACTTAGCATTCAAATATCTGCGTAAAACAGTATGATATGTTTTCATCCTTTAATTATGCTACAGAGCTGATGCATAAGCAAGATCTGGCATTTCCAAGGGCACTTAAATGTTACATGATTCTCACTGAGACTATGCAGACAACATGAGTACAAGGACTTTTCTGTTTACAGAGCAAGATCTTGATCTGGCTACCAGCTACTGCAAAATCTGCCCCTGGTTACACTAATCAGTGGAGGAAAGAAAAAAAAACCAATATCAGATGATAGAAAAGAAAAATAAGGAAAACCAATATAGGATGAAAGAGGAAAAGTAAAACACTTTACACTTCAGCTTCACATTGATTTGTTGCCTTTAAAAAACAAACAAAAAGATCTAATACAAAAGGTTCAGCAGGTGCAGAAGTTCAAGAATAACTCGATCACATAAAATAAAAAATCTCAACATTTTATTGACTGATTCACAAGCATATGTATTCCAATATATCCCCAACTCTCTGCAAACATGTCAAGAAAAAAAAAAGACTAAAAATGAAACCATAAATATCAATGTTTAACTTTGTTAAGCCACAGCACCACAGGATGGTAATGCCCCACAAACATGAAAGCATTCATCCTCAAAACATCCCCGAAATGTTCTCACACCTCATAAACACACCACTACACTCCTGAGAATTACATTGAAGAACCAATGACTCAAAATGCCTGCTATCAGCCCTTACAGCTCAGGATCAGAAGCAAGGTGGATGGATGATCCTTCTTTTTTGCCAGAATTTATGAGGATGAAGCTGGCCTTAATCACGACGATTAACAGCTCTCTTGGAATTGGTGAGAAAAGACAGCAAACTCTGCAGGAGGTTCTGTTCAGTCTCTTTGGCTAGAAAGAATATGATTAGGACACACGGACCCAAGTAACAAATTCACAGTATCTTAATATAGGGGAGAAAGAAAAGCCTAAGGATATCCAGCATCCAGTGAAGAAAGCAGGAGACAGCAGGGTGCAGACAGCAGCTCCTCATTCTAATCTAACAGGACTGATGAGCCAGATGGCAATTGTAAATAAAGTACCAAAGAACTTTAAGAGACAATGAAATTCCATTGCAGCTGGAATCAGGTTTAGAGAAAACTAGCATGGAGACCAAAGGGACAGTGGAAGGAACAATGACCTTTGTTGCAGTGAGCTCTTCAGCGCCTCAATCCAGTTTGTTCTATTTTCAGTCTCGAAAAATTTTGATTCTTTGGCATTCATTCTGTGAGGCAAGTGGCCTCCTACTTATTCTACTAAATTTAGAAGACTCAAAGAATAAATAACAGAAAGTACCAGAAAATACATGCTACATTTTAAATTGACAGTGAACGGTATAAACATCAGACTTAAATTATGCACACAGTGAACAAATCCAGATCAGTGCTGGCTTCAGTATTTGCAATACTAATGTAGTGCTGCTTTAGACAGAGTAAATGCAAGTGCTTTAAGAGTCCCACAACTGCTGGCAGTTACCTGCTCAGAACAACTACATTTCACAAAATACAAACCCAGTACATCCAAAGAGGAGAGCACTTACTCCTCGGGTGGAATCCCATAAGGGAAGAGAGAGCACTGATAGAAGGGAGTTCCTTTGCTTTCAAATACCAAGAAGGTGTTAGTCTTTAGAGGATGCCAGAAGTTAGTGTTTTTATGGAGACCTTCAAATGTGAATTACATTAAAAGGCTTGTAACAATCATCAACCATAACACGAGTCCTTTTACTCAAAGCCCCTCACACATAGCTGAGGATTCAGCTCTCCATAATTTTCATCTTTTCTTACCTAATCTTTATCAATATCAAAAGTACAAGATAAAAATTAATCCAGTCCTACACTTATAATACAGCTTCATCAGAATAAGCAGCTGAAGTTCAAGTAGAAATTAAATTATAAAATCTGTAATTACTATTTCTGCCCTTAATCAGAAATATTCTGAGACCAAGATCAGTGTACTACACTGACAATTAATAAAACTAGATGGGGTTATAACATCCAAGAGAGTTAATTCTAATTCCAGATGTCATTCTAATTCCAGGTGTGTAGCTGGCCAGCCTTGCAGCACCAGCTCAGGTGCAGCCCAATCTACTCAGAGTGTGATGGGCTCACTGTGGGTGTAGAGCTGTTCATGCTGAAACAGTGCAAACTCCCCACCTTCCTCTATCAATGAGAGACTGTAGCAACTGTTTAAACAGTTCCACCCCTACCCACCCCAGAAGAAGCTCAAAATAATCACTAGCCATGATTAAAAAAATCCATATGGCACTTCAGCAGGAAACACTTCTAAAATGTTTTCCAGGGCTGCCAGTGGCTTGCTAAGGGGTTTCCAATATGTTACTGCAGGCCCTAGGTGTTCCCAGCCTTTGTCTTCCATGGTTCCACCATACATGCTGCACTCCGAGTGTTGTGTTTTAATATGAGCTTCCTCAGACATCACATTTCACTAGGACCAGCATCACTAGCTGCTGTCATCATACAGCTAAAATCATGAAGAATACAACACACTGAAAGTTGTGTGTTTCACCAGGGCTTTGAAGGCCTTAATATTCCATTAAGCCACCTGAGTGAGCTGACAGTTAATTCACTCTGCCTCTGGTTTGGTAACTCTTACAGATGCAAACACTATTTTAAGGAATACTTGGAAATAGATGGATTAATGCACAATATCAATACTTGGAACATTTGAGTCATAGAGCTCTCTTTGATCTTTCATTCTGTTTGTTATTGAAAAAATAACCATCTCACCCTATGCAAGATAAAAAATGAAACAGAATTTGACATCATGTTAGAAAGATTCAATTCATTAGAAATATTTGGTATCAGAACTGCAAGCCATGATCTACAAAGTTGCAAATGGAGAAACTCATTTTAAAGTTTCTTCATCTGCAACAGATTTCAAGCTGCCAGGCTCTCCAAGACAGAGTCCTGCTTATTAGAAATTAAACTGGAGATGTGGATCCAGAGTTATGATGTTCTTTCAATGATGAGAGCTCACCAAATATTAAACATTACAGAAAGCAACACAAGTCAGTGCCGTAATAAATGGCCAGACCATTCCATTTTGATCAGCATGGGGTCCCATGTAATTATCAAGGAGCTTAAACTTGTTTACTGGATTACCTTAATATAAAACACAACTTCTCAGCTGCATTGTCCCTGAAACACTATAGTGTTTCACTGCCACATCCTCCTTCCCCCCCCACCCCCTGAACTAATTTATCAATTCCCAAATGCTGTATCTAGAAGAGAGAAGGATAATTAACCTTGCTGCTTACACTGCTTGTTACGTCTCTTTATCATCTTCTCCCTATGCACTGAGGATCAGTGGCCCCTCTCCCCTCAGGTTACAGACGGCTGCAGAAGGACCCATTCTGTCCTGAGCAGCAGAGGCCGGGGTCAGAAGGACAGCAGGAACAACTCAGCCATGGGACTGCTGCCTGGCTTCTGACTGCAGGGTCACTGCTCCCTGGGAGGGTGGGAAAGGCACACTGAACATTGTATTTAGCTCTAACAGCTATTCTTACTCTAAATGATTTTATTTCAAACACTGAAAAGTTGTTCTGGTGTTTAATGAGTTTGAAACGAATTTGGATATCTCATTTTAATAAATAAAAAACTTTAAAAGCATACCTGTGTTTACAGATTTGATAGAAAACAATTCTGAATTTACAGATTGTTGAACGTGTGTCATTAATAAGACAAATCCCTTTGATCCTGATTTGATTTACACCATGTAAATTGAAGTTCCTCTCCAGTGATGAGCATCTATACACCATCAATTTCTGAGTAACACAGTAATTTAACAATTACTACTACATAAAAGGTATTTTAGGTCTTTTTCTATTTATACAGTTTTAGTCTGTATCTATTGCATTCTTGTGCAAAGTGCATTTATTAACTAATTCATAGAGCAGGTTCAGATTATTATTTCTGAATTAAAGTTCAGATCTATTTTCACTATTCTAGAATGAAAACACTTATCTACCATTTAATACAAAATTTGGTCCTATCCCAGATGAAGCCTGGACAGTCCCACATAGTGTTCCAAAATGCCAACAGAGAAGACATACTCCTCACGATTAATTTGAAAACCAAGTACCTAATCTGCACTTCTGCCAGATAATTCTAAAATTGGCTGTTTGTGAACAGCAGATAATTCTTAATTAACTCCCAAAACCACATAAAGCTGAATTCTTCACTGTTCGTGCATTTCTAAATAGGTCTGCATTATGGCCTCAAAAACAAAAAGCATGAAGAGAAATCTGGTAGGAATTCTTTAAAGAGCAGAACAAAGTACTTAATACTCTGGTGCTCTGGCAGTTTGATCTAATACTCAGTGAATTGTAGGAATGACATAATATTAATTATGGACATGTTTTGCTTCATTATGTATGCTTCATCCAAAAGTTAATGTTTAAGAAACAAACCCCTTATGCTTAATTCTCTTTCAACTTTTGCTAATTATCACAGCAGGAGGAATTCACATTTAAACCAACCCAGATGACTCCTACTGTTTGCAGCCTCTCAAACATGTTTTCTGTTTGTAAGCTGTACTTAAAGCAGGCATAAAGGTCATGTTTGTATAAATTCAGGCTTCTAACACCAAATTACTTTATTATTTTTATTTTGAATAACATTCTCTCTCTCATCTGGATTTAACTTCATTATGAATGAGGAACACACCTCCTCTCCATGGAGATGTTCTAACATCCCACCCTGTGGAAGTACCTAACCAGAGTATCCTGCTCTGCATGGAATGGACGAGTCCATCGGCACATACTCAGGGGACAGACCTGATGCTCCCCAGCCAGTGCAGTTCCTCACAGTCACAATGAAACCCCTTCTCCAGGGAAGGCTCAAGACTGAAGGCAGACTCACCAAGGTACTCGGAAATGCCCTGTGGAGGAGTCTCTCCCTCTGGTTTCCTTGGGAGGCTGTGCGATCAGCTTCACAACTCCAATGAATAAAGTACCCTCAATCTATTCCTGGTTTTACACATTGCTCCAGCTGTAAACTGCTTACACCTGAGCACAAGGGCTCTGTGCCCTGCTGGAACTATCTATCAAGTGAATGTAGTTATTGATTTAGACCATAAGGTTATAAATCTGACTGGAAACAGAGGGCAGTATTCATATAAACACCAGGGACATGGGTACAATCCTTTTCCTAGCAATTGTTAAGCTACTTACACCAAACCTTCCCCCTCTATTTTAAGAGCCAAGGTAATGGGCCATAATTTTAGAGATGAACAACAAGGGCACACACACTATGGCATAATTCATCCCATGTTAACTCCTTTCTTCAGGGAATAAGAAAGCATCAAAGCAGTGACCTAATAATATACCAGAAACATGAGCAGCTCCACATCATTTTAGCACAACTGCAGCACCTCTTAATTGGTCACTGCCTCATGGCTGAAACATTAATGTTTTTGTTCCCCCACTATTGTAAAATGTAATAAATGAGGATTTTGTTTCTTTCTTCTCTCTTATAAATATTATCTCTCCTTTTGGAATGAAACAATTGATCTAATGATATCTTTTCAGGGACAGTATGTGAAAAAGTCTGTTTCATTCACAGCTATCTGAAAAGACAAATAAGGATCGAAAGCTTACATTTTTTCCCCGATGGTCAAGTTAAAACAATTTTTCCTATAATTTTGAACAGTACAGTAACCTTTTTATGTTCAGCTGCTTTCAAATAGTTGCCAGAAACCTGTCCAAAAAAATACACTTGGTTACTAAAGTATAATCGTTGACTACAGTGACTACATCTAACACAAGGACAATCAGTTCCAGAAGTGGCTGTGCTGCCTCTGCATCCTTTCCAAAGAAGTGTCAGAAAGAATTCTTAGCTCATGTTTTCAAGAAACTTCCCAACTAAGCTGGGCTGTCTCAGGGCTCAAGACAGAGTTTGTGAAGTCTTTTCTCAAAGTTCAAACAGAAACTCCACACTATTTTTCCCAGAGAGCATCTAGCTGTGAAGACAGAGATGAAAATTAAAACAGAACAAACCCCTTCTAAGCAATTAGGCACAAAGAAACCCCATGATATTGTCAGCCCTGCTGAATGGCAGTTTTACAATACCTCTAAAGTGTTTTGCAACTACTCCTGTTGAAGTCTATGTAGTAAATCTTTGGCTGATATTGATGCATGGAGCATCATTTATAAATTTCTCCTGAAAATATAGGTGAATTCCATCAGCTGCTAAGAAACATACTCTGGGGCTTTAATTTCACACTTTGACAGCAAAGAACAAATTTGTACCTCCACATTCATATTGAGCATATATATTTATGCATGCAGGCATATATATACTATATAAACACACATATAAAATAATACACGCACAAACATACACTGCACATTACCTTTAATGGTCCTTTTCTCTCTGCATCTAAATATATTTCTCTTGAAGTTTGCATCCAAGCCTCTTACTGTAAGTATTCATTTTATGAAAGAAACTACAGACTTGCAGAGGCATATTAATATTGATAAGCCCTTCAAGCTGCTGATCTTTGTAAGCAACCAGCACAAACAGGCACACACAACATCTCATTATGCTATAGATGTGTATTAGGGGAACACAAGAAAATTCAAAAGCAATATTTTCTTCTCCTACCACATAAATTATCAGTGTATCCCAATATTCTGGAAATTTATGCTAACCCCAGGATGCACCAAATAATCTTCATCTGCCCTAGTTAATAATTTGCAACTCTGAACACATCAGCATAATGAATAGCAGCATTATTATTAGCTATGCAGGGAGAAAAAATTATTACCATGTATTAATTTTAATTTAATCCTTTTGTTTGTATTCAAATCTTTCCATTTGAGCACAAGAAAAGCCCTTTCTAAACTCTGTGCCTTGGTAGGTAGTAGAACTGGCCTGGGAAAAGACCAGTGTCTCTCCTAATGTACACACAGGAAAAGCCTCAGACATTTTTGCCCTATTCTTCATAATAGAGCATTCCTAGCAATATGCCTACATACACACAGAATTAGGCAGACTTCCTTTTGGCGTTACAGCTGCTCAGTGTTGCCTTGCACATCTCTGGCTTGGAAACAAACTGAACTTCAGCCTGCCTGGCTTGGAAAAACTAATTTAAGCTACTGGGTTTTATTCTGGATGGTCACCACAGAGACAAGATTCCCAACAAAAGACACAGCATTCAATGGCTATAAAAATGCCTGTTGCTGCTGAAGCATAGGACAAGATCTACATCTCCACATATTTTGTTGTCACAATAGCCAATATCTAGAGATGATGCTGCAGGTACTATAGCTCCACTCCCCTAGTTCAGTCACAGGAATTCCACTGTAGTTTAAAATTATCCGGTCTTCAAGCATGGAATTTATGGAAACAAGAATTTTAGCCCCAGTCTCCCCATCAGTGGAACACGAACTATGACACAAGATCTTTCTTAAACTGTCTTGGTGAAGTGTTGGGAACTGTGTTGATGGCTCAGGATTACAGAGCACAAAGGCTCCCTTTGGAGGGCAGGGCTGCAGGCACTGAGGTCTGAAAAGGGGAAAACCAGATGAAACTGCTACATCACAAATAGTCTGGTATTAAAGCAGCTCTCAGTCTAGGGCTACCCTCATTAAATTGGATCACCCTACTCATCTCATCTGTGCCCACTCCATCTTGATCCTTACAGAAAGTGTGTCACTGTTTTCTTTCCTTCTTAGCCAAAGCAGAAGCAGGAAGAAAAGCTCTGGAGACAATTCCCATCACATGTAAGACATGAACACCTGAGACGATTTGGCAAGACTTTCACTTGTGGTACCATTCACTCTTTCTAGGGAGTTTCAGCACGTAAAATCAGCTTCAAACACTCCATAGAATAGATATTTGGTTGCTGTAAAAAGCTCCATCACCCACATTTATTCCTCTTCTCTGCTGTTACTCTGGATGCATAATCACAAAGCACATACTCCCAATGTATGTTCCATTTCATCCTCTGCAGAACATGGCTATAAAGGTTACATAAACATGGTTATATGTGGTTAAATATGATTATATAAGTAGTTTATAATTATCCATTATAAATCAACAGACAGTATTGCATAGTGGAAAAACATATTAAACCATCACAAGGGATGCATACTTATTTTACTCTTGAGTAATTACTATCATTTAAGCCATGAATAACATAAGCAGAAGTTGTTAAGTGAAAGTTGGAAACTGGTTTTACAGCTCAGTGGGAAACAGAATACCATTTGAGGCAAACAAAGGAGGATCATTGTGTCTTGCAGGCAATAAAAAAAATTAGGGAAAAATGATACTGCTAATAAAATCTATGTAATTGCCATAGTCTGACACAGCTAAAAGTGACACCATACCCAAGAAAGTTAAAAAGAAAAAGTCATAGAAGTCTTTCATTGCCCATTCCATCAGCATCATCACTCAAAGCCTCATTTATTGGGAGTTAGGAACAAAGTAAGTCAAAGAAAGCAAGCAGCTATGAGATATTTATTAAGGCCGCATCATAAAAGTGACAGAAGCTATAAACTAAAGCAAGCTTTAGTTTTGGTTGTTTTTTTTTTTTTCCCAAGCTATATTAATAATTGTTTCAAGCTATTTCTTTTTTTGGAATGAACAGTCTACAAAGGAAATTTCAGACATTGGCAAAGGGAAACTGGGAAACAGAATCTTGTTTGTTTACCAAGACAAAATATAAATCACCTTCAATTACTATCAAAATGGAATTAGCAATAAAAAATGCATAGTTGCAAGAGCATGGTCATGTTAATTATTAATCCAATAAACACTAACTGATCACTATTTTGGAAAGTGGTGCACTACTAAAGCTCCCTCTTATCCACTTTTAGCAGGAGCAGGTCAGGGCTCATTTGAGCAGCTGAGCTGACAGGTCTGATGAGTGGCAAATACCTGGGAGACAGAGAAGTGGGGACAAACACTGCAGTCAGAAGTGAATGTATGAACAAGTTGTGAATGAAATGAAACAGAAAATAGAACACTTTTTACCATTTTAAGACAAAATTTTACCATGACAGAAAGGACACTGGTTTTCAATGGTGCTTACTGCTACACTGACACTCATAAATGCAGTGGTCACTATAAAGAAAACCTTAACCCTGCTTAGGATATGGGAATCAGGTAACACTGATAGGAGAACCAGAGCTCTCTGCCAGGATGGCCAGTGTCTGTCAGAAGGCAATGGCAGCCTCTTGACCAGGCTCCTTGCAGTGTCATTTACATCTGGATTGTGAGTGCCTACCCAGACAATTCTTCTGCTCAAACTTCAGAATCCAGCTGGCCCATGATCCCACATAAACCCTCCAGCCCAGGCATCATCCATTGCCTTTATCTTAATTATATTTGACCATTTTCACACTCACAGGAACAGTTTCTATAGATTATATACAAATATCTTCCCTATATTCAATCTCCCCTCTTCTGCAGCAGGAACACTCTAGGACACTCCACCAGGACAGTAATTTAAGCCTACAAATCAGACTAGACACAGCAGGAGCTGGTAGGGGAATCTTGAGAACCCACCAAAATTCCCAGCTGGAAAGCTCCTGAAGGCATCAGTCAAACACCTCCCTGTGAAGGGGACGGGGAGAGCTGTCCATCACTCAGATGCAAACTACTCCATTCTCTTCTCTCTGCAGCTCCTGCACCCCCTGGCAACCACCGAGTGACTCCCATGCACTGAGCACAGGCCTGTTCACAGCTGCAACACTGTCAGAACTATAGAACAAATCTTATTTTCTCCCAGCTCAAATCCCACAGCTCTTGCCACACTTGCTGCCTCCAGCTCCAACTGAGTCCAGTCAGAGCCCTGGTGAAATGTAATTGTCTGAAAGCCTTAGAGAGAGATCATTCAAAACATTCTCGTTTGAAAAACAACTAGTGTGAGAAGTAACCAATCTCTTAAGCTACATGATAAGATGCATATGCTTGCCACACTGTCAAAGAGCCTGATTCTTTACTAGAAACTGAAATAAACCTCTTTAGAGAATAAATTGGTGATCATCAGCCAAAAAATAAATACAAGTGGCTGATGGAAGGGAGATTATTTTGCTTGTACTCAGATCAAATTTGCATTTTAAAACTCAAAGTTTAACTGAGAGAAGTTAACAACAGTGGTGATGAAATTAGGGTGAACTTTCACAAAAGAAAGTCTTCCTCTCTTCCTGCCAAACAGGATAATATAGAAAAAGTAATGCTCTCAAGGAAAAAAGATTCAGCTTCTCAAAAGATCAAGAGTCCATATGTAAAATCTAAAGAGCACAAACTGATTCTTTCCAAACCTTTAATCAAAAAATAAATAAATAAATAAAAAGAGGCATTTAATGGCATAGCTGTGCACGTCAACATGCCCCTCAAACTCATTGGGCTATGGAAGATAAAAAACATGCCACAAAATGGTTTTTTTTTTGCTGTCTAGTAAAGCAAATACATAGTTGGTTATATTTCAATTCCTGAGGGAAAAAAAACTTCAGCTGTACCCACCTGCTTCTCATCAAGGGTTACTGGCTAACACACGATATTTAATAGAAATGTTTGCAACCATACTCAAATAGATTCTAAACACTGAAAATGTTTCTTCAGGCTCTCAGATATTATCAGAAGGTAAAAAGGCAGCTGACTGCAAATGAAGGACCTGATATTGACCTCCTTTATCTATCACAACTATAAACCTCTTGACAGGAAAAGAATTAATATTTATTTCAATATATAGAATAAAAATCATGGCCCCAAGAAGTTACTGAGCATTCACAGCACACAAAGAACATCCAGAGTAGCTGGATGCAAAGAGCATTACCCTCAAGGAGTCCTGATAACATTTAGATACAGATTAATCCTTTAATTTGCATTTTTTGGTGTGTATTAAATGATATTTACCAGCAGAATATAGTCTAATTGCAATATACTGCATTTTAACAAAAGATAAACAAATGCAAATTTTAAATTAAATTTATAATTATATAATAATTGCTATTCATCAGGATTTTGTTGTCTGAAAAGTATGAAAAATGAAAAGCTATGAAGTCTTGCAGGGTAGAAATACCACAACTGCATTTTTAACTAATTGAGAGTTCTCATTCCTTAGCTCACTCAAAGAAATTCAGACACTCTTTTTATAGCTTAATAAACAATGTATTTTTCTAATTTAGAGGCTTTAATACCAATTTTATTCAGATACAAGTTCCTTTGCAACATATTCATCCTAAATGAAGGATCTCCAGAGTACAGGACCATCAAGGAAATATTTCCATGGCATCATCAACCAAGGACAGTCATCAGTGACCAAATGCCACATGCCAAACTCCAATGTTTTCAGTTCTCTGCAATTTTATCACTAAGAAAAAGTGGAGTTCAGATCAGCTCTGTATTAAAAGGGATTTTTCTTGAAAAAAAGGAAACAGAAAATGACTTTTTCAGTACAAGAGGCATGTAGTCTGTAATAACTCTGTAAATAGATCCCTTTCTGAACAAGAAAGAACACCATGTGTATATTTGAGCATTTTCAAGAGGATGTAGCATACTAAATTAAATAGGAAGACGTCATGTAATCAGCAAATGAACATGTCAGACTAACTATTACAGAGGATATACATTAAGAGGATGACAGTGACTCCCAGCACAGCTAAAACAGTTGTTTATTCAAAATTTTTAAAATTGTATGCTCAGTAATGAGCATTTAAAATGAAACCACTTCCTTATTTGCATTGTCCCTGGATTCCAGTGAGGAGATGCTGTGTGTGAAGGCAAAATGTGGCCTTTAATGCATATCCTGACAGTAAGGAAATTCCCTGAGGATGAAATAGATGGCTCTCTCCTGCACCACTGGATTTTCTCAATATTAGTGAATAGTTAATTAATTTTTTTCATGCTTCAGAAGGAAAATACATGACAAAATAAAAAAAGAGAAAAAAATCAGCATGCAGTTTTGAGCTTTCTAACCTTTCCTACAATTTCCTTAAAAGACAGGAGCATGCCTTTGGTGCATGTTACAGTCAGAACACACAATTGCCCATCAGCGACACAGATCCTGATTCTGTTGTGGTAGTTGCAGCAACAGCTTTGTGATTAGGATGTCTCTTTTTCACTTGCATAAATCCTCTTCTATGCTTGATTTAGTGCTTCTTATTACCTGATTTAGTGATACTTATAATTTGTCCCTTCCCTGCTTGTCTGAGGCTGCAGTTGGATCTCCAGTCCATTTTCAGCAATGCACAGTTTAGCATGAGCAAAGGACCAGAACTGGTCCTTCCTTTGCTTCCCCTCCCTGCTCCCAGTCACACAAGAGAAGCCACTTGCATCAGGCTCTGTTCTGCTTTCTGATGTTTAAAGCAGCCCACACCTACTCTCTACAGAAAACTGCTTAGAGGCTTTTCAAAAATGAACTTACTGAAGATATAAGCCTAATTTACATACAATTTGTACTACACTGAATTTCTCTCCCATTCTTATCTCTCATTACCTTGGATAACTCAAAGATGACAAAGTAGCTCTACTGACAAGTTTATTAAATGTTTTGGACTTCTGCTATAAATAGGGTTCTTTTCCACTGTGAAAACAAAAAGGCTGAAATATTTTTTGTAATGCTTTTGGTTTGATAGGTAGCACTTTTCTTGATCAATCTTCCCCATTTATGATCCCAAACAAATAGGTAAGTCACAAGAGAAGGCTGGTATTTAGACTTAACACCTTTCCTAATAATCCACTATATATTATGGACATAGTTTAGAAAGAAGCATATAATTATTCAGCAGGGAAATGTATTGTACTATGGATATATGGAAAATTCCAAATAGCAAGGAGCAACTTGATGGTGTGCCATAGTTTACATACAGTGTGTCTTGTCAGGGACAAGACATAACCCATCCTCTTTTCACAATTTATACCAAATTATCACCACAAGAGAGTGAAAGAGAATTAGTTAGATTCTCATATAGCCCTAGAAATTTCAGAATACTTGAGGACACAGGGTTGCATTAGGGCCAGAGACGCCATCTATCAGTAGCTAAAGCCCTCTGGATACAAATGCACAAAAGGGTGGGAAGTGAAACTCAAAATCAGTGAGCTAACTCATTGGCAAGTTTGTAGTCCTTTTGCTGTTTTTTTCCTTTTGCTAGTACTTTTACTAGCACTGTAGAGCACTTGAGGCTATCACAAAGAAATACAAAGTTACTACTGAACAAAGACTGATGAACAGATTTTTAGAAAGTTAAATCATAACGCCTAGTCTTCAGTAAAGTGTACTTGAGAGACCAAATGGATAAAGGTTTTGTCTGTGCTGGTTATTTTAAGCAAGAATAGCATGAAGATGTACAGAAAGAAGCAAGTTAGACATCAAAAATACTTTAACTAAGGATAATGCTGAGAGTACTTGGTCCATTTAGGAGCCCAAACAAAGCTATTTCTGAAATATTACTCATCTCAAGCATAACAAGCAGCACAACATTACGGAACAGGTGTAATGACCAAACCTTTTCTTACCTTTTATCCAGAGTCACTACCACCACGTTCCTACTGTTCAGATTAATCAGGCATTTAGCATTTTATCAAACAACGATAAACCCTTACACTCACTTCTAAGTCTTCACAACACATATTCTGTGTTACATTCTTCTACTGAAAGTTCAGATTCTTGCCTTGGAAATCAAACCCATGCAAATTAAAGTGCAAGCAAATGCTTCATGCTCATTTGCAATCCACTGCCCCTGGTGGGTAAACACTGATGCCCTTGGTCATGCTGACCCATTCTATACAACACTTAGCTCCCAGCCTGATAATCAGGGATCAGACTAGAAACCAGAATAAATTTGTCAGACTCATTTCAACTTACACTAAGACTATTCTGACAGTCAATGAACAATAATTACACAGCAGCAATAACCAATGTAAGAGCAACAATTATATACAGGAGAACATGCATAAGAACAATCACACACCCAGACACCTGCAGCTACAGGATATTAAATAAACCTTCCCAAATTACCGAGAGTGGCAGAAATAAAAAAAAGGAAAAGCCTTACACCTACCTCTATGCTCTGGGACAGAGATTCTTATGCTCCCAAAGAACAGGCCCGTGTTGCAACATTCTGGGGAGAGTGGTGTTCTCGTGAGCTCAGGTGATCTGGAACATTAATAAAACAGTTCAAGGTTAGATTCTTATGTGCCAAATTTCAAATTGCTGAATTCTCTGCATGTAACATCTAGCTTTGAAGATACAGGTATTTTACATATTTTATATAGTCAGTGCCTCTTTAAATTTTTGTGGTTTTGAAGTAAAAAAATGGTTTTATCAAAGACACGACATCACACCTACACTAAAAACGTCTGTGGTTGCTTTTTAAATCTATGTAATGTTAGAATAACCATATTCTTCTGAAACAACTGTTGGCTTAAGAAGTATTCAAACCACTTTTTCTGCATTTTAATTACATTAACATTTTAAAAGAAAACTTAATTGTACAGGCTGGATGCTTTTCAGTATTAAAAGGAATCAATTCACTGTTCTAATGCGAATGACTGGTATGCTTGTTTATAATTTACACAGGTATGAGCTATCAAATACTATATATACAGTGTGATATTGGTTAGATATATACAGTAATTGCACCCAGGAAAGCAAAAGCTGCAACATTCAATCAACCCAAGCCAATAAAAACCTGTAATCATAGAATTCTGAGGACTGAGTTGCTTCTCCTAGAATCTATTTCCTTTTTTTAAATATGGAAACATAACAGAGTCCTGGTGGGCCGAGTAGCACAAACCACTGAACATTTACAGGAAACCAGACATTTAAACAAACGTTAGAAGGAAATGTGTAAAAAAACCAAGAAGATAATCTTGTCAGAGCTTAGCAAGATGGCCACTTGCATGAACTAGAAAGCCACTGTTTAAATACTATTAATTTTTTCCATGAGGAAACTTCTTTACACCAAAAAATTAATGAAAAAAATCAGCATAACTGACCTAATTCCTGTTGAAGGGAGAACCTTTGATTGATTTAAACAACAGATCACATCTTTTGCAAGGAAACCCATGTAAAGATGTGGAAAACACTTCAAATCTGATTTACAAAATATTTTGAACAATTATATTAAAATCTTGCTTTGCCCTCTCAGCAATATTAACAATGTCATGAATTGAAAAAAGTAACTTAAAGTTTATATCTATATTTCAAGGTGAATGGCACTTAGACTTTGAGCAAACATTTGGCAGTTTTAAGCAAGCCCCGTATCTGTGTTAACGAGACTACAAAGCTGACAGCACCATTAGATGCTGTACCCACACAGTCTGCTGCCAGTACAGTGGGAGGGACCTTGAAAATCATCAGCACTCACCAGAACAGTAGAGACAGCCCCTGCTGCAAAACCGCACTGGAGGTATAAACAAATTCGTACAAAAGACACTGTTCTTACAGAAGGAAAGGAATCTGGGGTTGAGGCTCTGTGTTACCTCCGCTGTGAAAGCAGCCTGCATGTGAGTAGGGATGTGCTACACAGAGACAAAAAAACTTTACTTAGGCTTTTACTTAGTAGTAGCAGCTATAATTTGCAACTGCTCTTAACTGGGGGGAAGAATATGGGGAAGAGAGGTAATCTCTTGTCAGAAGCCAATCCTGATCATGTAACCGGCTTACATAATACTGCAGCAAGTGCCTGGGAAGCCCTGGAGAAAGACTGATTAATGATGCCATGAGAATCCTGAAAGAGCAAATACTGACACGATCTATACTAAAAGACATATTGATTGCACAGAATGCAAATCAATAAATATGAGCCAGAGGTGAAGGGAATAAAATTAGATACTAACAATCTAGAATAGAATTGTATGAAACCAGGAGTAGCTGGAGGTTGCTGTAATTGATTCTCAAGTTGACACAATTGCTGGGGAGGTGTCTTTACTTTTCAAAGGGTAACTTGAAGATTGCGTAAACCCCCTCTCCCCATGTACTGCTACTATTAATTACTTATTAAAAATAATAGCTCTTATTATTAGGAGCTCTGTGAACTGCAGTAAAGATTTTTCTGCAGGAAAGACCATACAACTTGAGACCATAGCACACTAAAAGGACTCAGTTTAAACTGATAAGTACTATATCAAGAATCAGGAAACTGAAATTTAAGTTCCCTTGACATATCAATTACTCTGATTTCACTTTTAGAACTTTTATCAGACACTAATATCCAATAAGATCTCTTTGATAGAATAAGGCCATGTGTTTTGTCAAACACCATAATGAGGGCATTAATGAATATTATTTACTTTAAAGAATTGTATAAAGCAGTGCATTATCCAAACAACTCACTAACAGAGAAGGTAGAGAACATTCAAGGATCTGAATAGCAAAGCCAACAAATTTGTACAGTAATAAAAAACAGTGGTGAAACAGGGATTTAATGAGACACAGAGATGAAAAGAAATCTTGTCATCTCAAGCATCTCTCTGAAAAATACAAAACATTCTGCCACTTTCCAGAGCAGACAGAAGTTTGTATCAGTTTCTAGAGCAATTTAATGAATTGTGACAGAAATTGCATGTGAAGTGAAAGATGGTTACAAGACATATAAGAGTAAAAAGCTAATGGAAAATATAACTCACTTGTTTCACTAACCATGCAAGTATATGACAAATTATCATATTTACTAGGTCTCCCAGCATAAGCACATAAGATACTGATTGATGAGCTCAGTTTGTGGAGATTTAGTAAGAGAATTCTGAATGGTTTCTTGTCCAGATTAATTTTGTTCCATTTGTGAATCCATCTCATGCATGCTTTATACTGAACTGATACACCAGAACTGCTTTACTGACTTATGGTGCTACTTCAATAACTGCTACATTCTATTGATGATCTCACAGTTCACATTCATTCTGCCTTAATACAGACTATATTTTACCAACAAATGAAATAAACATGCTTTCTATAGATCATATGAAAGGATTCTTTTGGAATATAAAGCATCTCTCCTTCAAAAGACTATTACCCCATTCTTAATTACATTTGTTCTGTTATATTAATTTCCAGATTAACTGTTGAAAATAAATAGTCTGCTCCAACAACAAGCTTTTGGACAACAGTAACTGAAACTAGAATTCCAGCTGAGTCAAAGACATAGAGAAAGACATTACGATGTGTGTTTATGGTGATACAACATAATACAGTTGGTCACAGAACTGATTCCTTTCACACTGCACAGCATTAGAAGGGCGTGCCTCATGCTGTCTATAAGCCCCTGCACCTTAGCCCAAACACTTAAGCAAAAACTGGACAAGGTATTATGCCTTCTCACAACTGAATGCAAGTTCCGTTGTGCTTATACAAATTTATATATACAATTTTAAAAAGGAGCAGTAATCTATACTCTCAGAGCTGTCCATATTCAGACACTCAACAGAGCAATTTCCATCAATTGCAGTTGTGGCAAGAGTCATCCTTTTGTTTTTGAATTCAAAGACAGTATAAAACAATAATCTTACTTTGCATATTAAAATCTTTGCATTATCAGGTGAAGTAATGACTGGAAAATTAAAAGTTAAAGGTTGCCAAGAAAAAATACGTTTTTCAAAATTAGAGAAGTAGTTCTCTATTTTTAAAGACAGATGAGGAGCTATATCAAAGAGACAGCTGGCAACCCTTGAGTGCAGTGTGCTTCTGCTTGTGCCAATAAATAGATCCAAGGGTAGGAGATACAGCACAGCCCCGTGTGCTAAGAGCCTTCAGGATGGTGTGGTGAGATTTATTAAACAACAGAAGGACAAGACTGCCCTGGGTGATGAATTGGAAAGAACAAGAGAAGATAATGAGCTGCTTTTGCTTTTTCAGCAAAGTCATATTGATGTGTCCAAGCAAAATCAATGAAAGAGTAACTGGGTGTTCTTGTCAGCAAAAGACAAATACGTACCTGTTGGGGTAAAATTATTTCAATTAAATAATACATAAAACCCACTTATTTTGACATACTTCCTTTTATCCTTCACCAGTGCTAATCAACAGTGATTTTCAGAAAAACTACTGTCTTCCCTCCCCTGCTGCCACACTACAACATAACCTATGTTTCACTAATTTACATCTATTAATTCGTTTTCTGTAAGCTAAAAGAATTCACTGGTGAAAACAGATTATTTAGTGCAAGGGAACTGTACCTCTATAAATTCATAGTTCTAGGAAATTCTAATTTTCAAGAAAAAACAGCTGTCTAAAAAAGTAACCATCATTGATTTCAACACTTCTCCAAAAATACATTTCAGAAAACATGTTTTAAAACATTATTTTCGGCTTACAAAAGGCTACTTGACTGTGTATCAAAAGGAAAGATTAGAATATTAAGTGTTTTCTTTACAGCACAAGTTAATAAAAAAGAGGTCTGATACCACATTTGTAGCACACAGTTATGATTAAGAACATTATTTCACTCACAAGGGTTTTATATCACAAGGAAAATAGGATTGCTAACCACAGAAATGTTTATTATATAAGAAATATCTCTCCAAAATGTGCAGACAGTTGTTTTGATTTTAATAATTTACATGGCTGCTAACTCCTATCCATTTTTTTCATCTGAGGGTTTCAGTCATGTTTCAGCATGAAACAGCAACTCAGCAGTGTTGCCTTCCTCCTCTAAAGAAAAGCGTACTTGTGATGAGTAGTGCCATAAGCTCCAGAGATAAGGGATGGGGGTCAACATTGGACACGAAGAGTTCAGCACTCAGTATGAGAGAGTGCAGCCAGAAACCCAATAGCCCATAAAAGACACAAGATAACTGAACAAATGCCCTACTGTTTGTTCCAGATCCAGAAGACAGAATAATTTAGGGTCAAGATTTCCACTCTTCCTATCTTGGGAGAGGTGTGCCCTACTGTGAGAAATCATTTCAGGGTTGACTAAAGGACTAAATCAGAGAAACCTCCTGTGGTAACTCTCCCATAGTAACACAATACTGTTACCCTCCATCAATAGGTACTCACAGCTGTGACAGATTTTTTTTTCTTTTCAAAACTAAATCCTAGTTACTGCATTATAGTTAACCAGGTGTGTTACTAAGAAATATGTCTCTGAAGGGGCAGCTGCATCACTCCAGTGCTGATACACACTTCAAGAGGCAGCAAAACAAATCAAAAAGGAAAAAACTCAAGCCTGTGGAAAAGTCACTCATTGCTCAGAGCACAGCTTCTATTCATTAAGGTGGGATCCTGCATTTCTTTTAGATGCAATATTTCCGACGTACCCGTCCTAATGAATAATTCCGAATGATTCCTAATCAATCTGAATTTTGCTTGTGGAAAGCTGAGAAAATAGACTGAGCACAAGAAAAACTGCTCACTCTTCAATCAAAATGAATGCACCAGTTTCATAAGAATTTCTTTTTCATTCAGAATTCCACCAGACCCTTCAAACTTTATTCTGCATGAGTCACTGCTCATTCTGTTACATAGAGGTGCCCTGAAACCTCTTCATGCCTTCCAGACCATACAGGCATCTTCTGCTGCTCTTAGCAAATGCTCTGTCACTGCAGTTCTATGCTTTTGAAAACCTCCAGCTCTATCTTTGAGTGACCGGTAGCTGGTTCTTTTGCACAGCTCCATAATCCAGTATAGCAGAAACTTTGCTCGTCTTGCATTCCTTTATTCCCACTGGCAAGTTTGTGGATCAGGACAAAGTGCAGGGATCCCATCCACTCTTCACTTATGCATGAGTGCTAACTTGACAAACACTGGCACAAACACATCTGGTAATGATGGAGGAAGACAGGCAGCATTTAAACCATCATTCATATCCTTCTTCAATTAGGTGACACATAAAACTCATTAATTAGGCAGAAGTGTTCCAATTCATTCAGCCAAATTTTTGCTCTAAGACAGGGAAGGGCAAAATTGCATTTGGAATGATGAATTTAAACATTCTAAAGCCAGTTAGTGTTCAATAGTGCATGCAGATTGCATACACATGAAATATGAAACTAATCCCTGGCAGGACACTGTGCTGGACGTGTGGAACACAAGCCCCAACACTGTGCCAGTTTTACCACAGTGCCTGTTCAGTGTTACAGAATGCTCCAGACCACCCGGTTGAAGTTCCTTTACTTCCAGTCAGAAGGAGTGCAAAGAGCAGTTGGAAAACAACTCTTCTATTTCTGTTTTATCGCCCAATGATCATATTATATAACAAGAGATTATATCAACGAAAGATTTGATAGATGTAAAATGCTACTGTAATCACTGATGTTTTAAAACATTTCAGATGATTGTTTCATACTTATATTTCAAAGCAGTCAAAGTAAAGCCAGATAAGATGAAAGACTTTTTTCCTTCCATCAGCTTTTATAAAGAGGAGTCAAATCTTAGATTGAATTTGAAGGTTCTTGTCTTTTCACAGCATATAAATCCTATTAAACTTTGATAGTGCAACCTTGTAGGACATAAGGATTTTAAGACAGCAATTTATAGCTGCATATTAGAAACCTCTGCTTCACAACAGAAGCCTATTTTGGTACAAAACTGCCAAGTAATTTATTAATGTTTTCAACACATACTAAAATTACACATTTGAATTCTAAATCCTTTAGTACCCAAATGCTTCAGAAATGGCAGTTACGGAACTGTTGCTTGAGGTGTAACAGCCTATCTCTTCTGCAGAGTTCGAAAATACTTTTCCACCAAAAGAAAGTAACAACACAAAAGGTATCACTACTTAAGAGACTTGCTGCCCATAAATTTCTTCTCCCTCCTTCTCCTCCCCCAGCCTTAGTAAGACTCTTTAGGCAGGAAATTTTTATGTCATGATGGCAACTCAGTTAAAATCACTTCCCATGGAGAGTTGCATTATTTTTTACCTAAAACACTGAGTAAGGAAGCATCTTTGCTTACTTGAAGCTGCAGTAAATACATTGGAACACCCCTGCTGAGCACTCATTTTTGGGCAGGGCTTTGCACACTGTGGATCAATCTCCTGGTGCATTCCTGGCTTTTGAACAGTGCTGCTGTGCACTCAGCAATGGAGGGAACATTCCCATGGGAGCAGGACAGATGTGCACTAGGAAAGAACATAACAAAAGGAGCATCCTCTGACGAGGCTGTTGAAGGCTTGTGTTTGGCTGTATGAAGCCAAATCCATTTTAATTTAGGAATAATATGACTGCTGCACACCAGAAAGACAAACATGTCAGGCCACAACATTCCATAACATGAACTTCTTACAAATAATGAAAACTGATACACTTTAAATCTCAAAAATGCCTATTTAGGCACATTACTATTATGATTTTATTGTACTTACTATTCAGGTTGCAAACCTGACAAATCCAATCAGCAGAAATCCTGTTCAGTCGTATTATTTGTGAATTACACTCAGCCAGAACACCAACTCTACATTTCCCTAAAGCTGACAAGTATGTTTCTATATATTGCTATTAGTACAGGTTTGCAAAGGCAAGTTGAAATCTTGAGATTAAAATCAGAAGATGCAACTGCACTGATATGTAACATTCCAAACAGCATCAGAATTGAATAATGAAAAGGATGTGGAAAAAAAACATCTCAAAGAGCAAGATGTTACATGAACCAGGATGTCTAAAACAGAAGGATTTTTTTCTCTGTCAGATCCTTACATCATAGATGAACATGCCATTTCACATCAGAGGTAAGCAAAATATCATAGTGGAGTTCTCTCCTAAACAGTGACACCAAGGCAATATTATGTGTTCGTCAAGTTAGCCTTCCTAGGGAAAATAACAATTAACACCTTAAGCTCATTAGATGCACAGGGTGCCTGTACTTCTAATGAACGAGACAACATCCTCACAAAAAGCAGAAATCAATGAGAATTTGGTAGAGATTCACACACATACAGGACACATGTCCCATAAGGACACACGGCCTGAATCTGGATGATTCTTTTAAAGTTTTGCTAAGGCCATTATATAATATTCTAAGGAACTTCTACTATTGCAGTGATTAAAAAAAAAAAGTATCTATTCAAAAGCCAATGAATGTGCCATAACCTTAAGTATGTTTAGTCTCGCACTGTATTCTCTTCCTCCTTTCACAAATGGAAAGCTGCAGTACACAGTAACTGCAGTGGAGATTTGGTCCTCAGCCTAAAAAGTTAAATGTAAGCCTTGCCACACATTCTCTCTGTTAAGATACTTTGGATATTTAAAATATGCGGGAAACTTGAATCGATTTGAACATGGGCAACCTCAAATACACAGTTTTTGCAGTCTGAATACCAGATGTATTCAGACACATTTTTGTTGCATTTGAGTCTCATATACTTAACAGTGAGGAAGCGCTGAATCCCAAAGTAGGCTCTAACTACTGAAATAGGATTTCATTTAATTGGTTTATTTAATTATTTAATCAAAAATAATTTCATTTAATTGTCTTTATTTCTCTTCAGATACACATGTACTTGAAAGAAGCCTATGTGAATACACAAAATCTGGAAATGTTTTGATGGTAGCCATGTAAATGTCCAATGAAGTTTCTGTCCTTTTGTGAATTCTTACCCTCATTGCTCCAAGTGAGCGCCAGGCCAAATGCATTTTGGATTTGATTGCTAAAAGAAGTTAAACCCTACAGAAGAACTACCTAAAATCTCTTGGCCAGGCGTTCTGCAGTAGATACCTCTAATAAGGGTACAGGGTCTCCTGGAGTGCACCAGTACTACAAGATTACAGAACTGCGAGCTGGGCAGAAAGGTGAGAGTGCCCCTGGCTGTGACATTTGGCATTAGCTGCTGCAGGAGATCGTGATGTGGGCACAATTCATCAGATGCTCAGCTCTACTTCAACTGCGAAAATGGCAAACAAAATCAGCAACACCAGAACATACTGTTTTAGCAAAACTAAATTGCTAAATTAGGAATGACTGATTAGTCAGATTGTACTCGGCCTGGTGAGGCATGTGTTACAAAAAGCTTTTATACAACTCTCTCATAACAGCTCTTACTCTGAAATGCAACAAGCTACAATTAAAAAAAAAAATTGCTTGTTTATTCTTGGCACAGCAACACTGCAACCTGTCTTTGCTGAAGACAGACTGCCAGTAATTATTTTAAAAAATTTCCATACATGCCATCTGTCAATAACACTCCAGACACTCTAATTTATTTCCAAGATTTCCAGTTATATCTGAGTCATTAATTAAAATCAGGTATAAAATAAAACCATTGAAGGAACACTTGCCTTTAATATTGCCTGGCTGGGAACAGATGAACTTCAGTATTTCCAAGTTTTATTACATTTTCTCATATGAAAGCTCCAGACAGTCTCAAGCCCTAACTATGAAAATATGCAAGGTGTAACTTATTTATTTTACTTGCCTATATAAAAAACCTTCCAAAGGATGAATGACAGAGGACAAGTTGGGTAGTACTTTAACAACCTCAGAGTAAAACAATGTAACAATGGGCACCCGTAATTAAACAAGCTGACCATGGAGGCTACAAATGGCCTGAGAGTCAGATTGATCTGCTACCGGAGACTGGTTGCGCCAAGCGGTGCCACTGGTCGCGCCAAGTGTCAGCGACTAATGCCTTACTGCTTCAGCATTTGTTTCTACCTGCCTTACAGAAAATCTGTGTAGAGGAGACCCAAACTCAACATGCCAGCCTCTGCATGGAGAGCAAGGCAGACATCCATTGCATTGCAGAAACCACAGAGCTTTACAAGTTATATAACCAGCTATGAAGGCAAAGATAACAAACTAAAAATCTCACTCTTGTCTCTGCAGATGCTCATTTTCAGCAGCTTCACTGTAGCACATAGAAAAATCAAGACATCAGAATCACACAGCAACCCACCTGCACAGCTACAGGAAGGACCCAGGGCTGGTACAGTCTCTGCCCAGTGCACTGCCACAGGACCACCGCCCTTACACAGGACACCAAGCTCATCAGCAGCAGAACGGCTGTAACACCAATAGCTACAGTACAGCACAAACATTACACATGTGCTGGAGTGAGGGACCAGGCTCTTAGTATACATTATTTTGAGAGGTAAAAATCTTTTATCAATAACTTTCCGTATATATATTCCTCAAGATGTTTAATCAACTTTAGTTTGTGAGTAGTAAGAACCATTTTTAACCCTTTCCTGAATTTTGATCTTTTATTTCTAATAGTTTACGACTCACCAACTGCTAGGTTAACACCTGAAAATACCCAATTATTTCTCACTGAAGAAAACACATGACAGGCCCAGGAAGGGACACAGACAGCAAATTATGTCACTAATAACTGACATTGTTAAATTTTTGTTTGCCTGCTATTTCAATGTTAATTTAAAGGACTGAGGGATCTTACCAGAACACATCAAAAGACAAAAAGTCATTATCTTATGAATAAGAGTACCTAATTTAAGATAATTGTACTGTAGCAGCCCATTGGCAGTTTTTATTCTCTAGTAAAATCGCCTTCCTTTCATGATACAGTAGGACCCCATCCGCTAATATCGCTCATTTGCATTTTAATTTTTTGAGGAATGCCTTCCCCAAACCAAACACCAGAGTTCTCTTCTTACAACAGGAATGAAAGGCCTTAACATCAGAGGACATAAATGATACTGATGTCTCGTTTAAGTAAACTACAGCGAATTCAGCAGAAGTGTTGAGCAGCACTGCGCACTGGAATATGGAGGAACGACACAGGCAGAAGAACAGATTCTCGGTTATATTTTTACTGTGTGCTGCAATATTGAATCAAGAACATCATGGTTTACATGTGTGTAGGATAAATTCTGCCCATCAGTTTCCTCTCTTGCTGAAAATGAGGACACATAGCAACTTTCCCAGAGATTAAGCTGGAAGGATTAGGACTGATTATCTATCCTATTGCATGTTTCCCATGTCTAATTGTTTTGTTCTCTGGAAATATTCGAAATTCATACTGTGTTTAGAAACACACACAATAGCCTGTTCCCTGCTGACTGGCATGGACCAAAGCCTCTTGTTCTAGACTCTTCCAAGGCTTGCTGCCATGCTTTTTGTTAAACAGTAGCAGCAGCTATCCATATTTTTCTTTGCACATAACACTTGCATAAAACAGAGGATAACTTCATGCTTCCTCATCATTCATATTTAACATAGGACTGATATTCATCTTGGCATCTTTATGATGCTGCTGTAGGAAGTTTTATACCCAGTTTTTATTAAATATTCTCATCTAATTGTCAATGCCTGCATGACTCATGTAGCTGGCTATAGATGTTTTCAGTGAGTCCCAGGTTCTGCCAAGTCCCTTTGTGCCAGGGTTGTTGGACAGTGAACATTTACAGCCACACTCACAGTGGCACCTGTGTGACTTGTGTTGCTGAGCTGCAGCTTCTGCATTCTGTGGTCATTTCAGATGCTACACTGGATGTTCTCTAGCATTGAGTTCTTTTTTCAGACGCCACCACCATGGGTTGCTCTTGTGGCCAGCACTGCACCATGCTATTTGTTGTTTATTCTGAACAACATGCTTTTAAATTACAAACACATTAGGAAATTGCTACTGCCACCCAAGGTGTGTGTTAAGTTACAGAAGTTTGGCGTGTCTGCCTCCATCATGAGTTCTGAGTTGATACTACTACCCCTAATAAAAGCAGTTCTGAAGAAACACATTTTCAAATCATCATCTTCTCTCCCTGCTTTTTTTAACCACTCTCCCAGGTCACAGATTATATTTGCATTTCAATGTGCTACCAGAATGATTGAATTTCTCCAGCAACAAAAGTAGGAAAGCTGTTTCAAAAGTTTACATAACTGTGCAGCTTCTAATCTAGTAATAACTTCTTCACGGCAAAACAAACTCCCTTAGTGCTACAAACAAGTGCTTTTTAACCTCTTCCAAACATACGAACAAGGACAAAGCACTTATCTCTTCAATTATTGGAGTTCATCATCTGTATCTCAAGGAACTGTTTGCAAAAATAATTTATGTGCAAGTGTTTAACCCAGATTGATTACATTGCCAAGTAGTATGTCAACTATTTGAGAAATGTAATTTGCAGTCTCACAATAGATACTTTACTAAATTTTGCATTCATCTGTCACAGCTGTGTTCAATGATTTGACCCTGATTAAAATTCAGACAGTTTCTTTCTGTGGCAATTCTTTTTAATATCTCATTCATCTCCACAATTTCAATAAAACTGGGAATAAAATAGGAACATTCTGGCCTCTATTTACTGTATATATTACCAGCTGTCTGCGGATCCTTACAGTAACAATACAGCACAAGGGGCTGACTTTGTTAGATCCTCCTCTTGAGTCTTTCAGGTATGAGACAAAGAAATCAGCAATATCTCCCTCTTCCCTTTGCAAGACCCCATGGAGTGTTACAGACAAAAGAAATCAAAAGCTTTAAAATCCCATCACATGGAAGGTAATCTTCTATCTATACTGTGAGCCAAGACTGAGGAATGACTCACAAAGTCGTCTAGAATAACTAGAAAGTTGTTTCACCAACCCATGTAAGCAGTGATGTTCTGACTGAATCACAGGGAAAATCAGAATGTAAGGATGTTCTCATGTAACCAGGGATACTGGGCTTGCCTGACTGGCTCCTGCATCAGCTGCCTTTGGTTTGTTTGCTCAGAAAAACAATGACTCTTCTGATCACAACCTCCTAGGAAACTCAAGTAGGAAGAAGGCTAAACCAACCTTCCCTCTCATGAGGGCTTGCAGTATACATTGAATTGCTACAACAGTTTATTTCAGTGACTGGATGGTATTTGGGAGAAACACAGAGAAATCGGATGAAAACTTCTGGCAACTGTCAGACTGCATAGAAAGACTAAAAAATTATTCATTAAGTCAATGGTTAAGTATGGGGAAATAAACCAACCAACTCTGAGTAAGAAACTGAGAGCAACTGGAAACCAGTCTTGATAGAGGGTATTAGATTGACTTCTACTGCCAAAGGCCAAACTTGTTAGGCACAGAGGCTTCCTAATGTAAGAAACAAATGCAGCATGGGTTCTTCAGTAAAAAGAAAAGATAGCAAAGACATCTTCCCTTGATGATGGGACAAGCCTTATGTAGAAAAAAAGGGAACTTCATACAAAAATGTATTTGACTAAAATTCCTTCACAACAAGCTATTAATATGTCTCCATTTGCTGTCAGTATAAAAAACTGAAAGCATGACAAAACCAATCAAATGGTGAGAAATATAAGCAACAAGGCCACAAGTGCAATGTGATAAATGAATGCCAGTTCAAGAATTTCCACGTCAGTAAATGCCTTTCCAGACTCTTAGGCAAAGGATATGACAGACACCTTCACAGAGAAATTTTATCGTCATTTAACAAGATTCTCAGCTGCTGCATTTTCCCATCACAGCAGAATTATTAGTGGAGCCCAACTAAGGTACAAACAACAGCGGTACCAAGGAAACACACAGCATGTGCCAATGTTGGGATGAAAAAATCCATCTAGATTTATACTGGAGTACTGTCAGCTCAAACACATCCATCTCATGACAAATTATTATGGAAACTGTAGAAAATGTTTAAATCAGAACCTATGGCCTCAAAATGATTCTTTTTCTTATGGAGTAACACTTGAATCTTGAAAAAGATTACATGATACTATTACAGCTTTGCTAAGAAAACACTGGTTAAAAAATACCAAACCCATTTCAGTAACTCAGGGAGTCTTTTTTCAATTATTATATTCTCTGAATGCAGAGAAACAGGGATAGTGATTTTGGGTACAGCCAGCCATATGGCATCCATACATACTTTAACTTGAGATTTGTGTTCTTTTTTTTGCAAGTGCACTTGTACAGTACTGAATGTTATACAAGCTGTGTGGCAACCAAAAAGTATAGCACAGGCCACAGTCAATAATCACCCACCAGCTGCTACTCAAAGTAAAAGGCATCCATGTGAATCTAGAGATGGTTTACTGAGGAAAAGATACCCATCATTCCTTGGGAGCTGTTTGGTTTTTTTTAATTTAAGACGAAAAGCAATACAACATGTCTCTTCAAATAAAATATTCTTCAGTGCAGAGGTTTCCTTTCTGAATTCTGCTCAATGCTGCTCAAAAGACATGGCTAGTGACAGTAATACAAGCAAAACTCTAACCCCTGGAACAGATTAAGCACATACAGATGGGATGTCAAGGAAAAAAAGGGTTTCAGACCTACAGCATTGGCTTCTGTCTTCCTCCTTGAAAAAGCATTTAGGCCATTAACAGCAACCAGATAACTCCTGTCTATAGCTCTATTTTTGGGCTAGAACAGACAAATCTAGAGAGATTAGCCTAGAAAGACATGCAGAGGAGTGAAGGAGAATTCTTGCCAAATGCAAGAACAGAATCTACGATCAGAACAATTCCCCCTAGGTATTGGCAGGTGCATTTGCCCAAAGTTTATTTTGAATTTCCAGTGGTTTTTTTCCAGCTACAGCCAAGAAAAAATGTCTCCCCATGAAGACAGGGAAGGGATCAAGACTTCCCACTTCTGGAGATCAGCCTTTATATTTCCTTCAATATGCCTCCTTGAAGAGCAAACTGACTCAGCAATAATGAGATGGCATTTAACAGGATACATTAAGGATTATGAATTCTATGAAATTACTTTTTCTTTTCCCTCCCTAAAGAAGAAAAATAATTCAGTATTACCTTTCAAAATTTCTCAAGTTTCCTGTATGTTAGTCTAGGGGGCACAACACCTGAAGACCTGGCTCTACTTTGCAGATCCAAATCACTTTTCCATTAGAGCCAAACAACAGATATATGAAAAGTAATTGCTCATCTCAGGTTCAAACACATGTGTATGAGTCAGAAACGAGATGACAATAGATTTAGGACACTGGTCCATTTAAATATAGTACAAAATGTCACTCAAAACAGAAAAGCAGTTTTGATTTCCTACAACTGAGTTTCTTTTTCAGTAAAATAACGATATTGAAACAATCCTTACTATAAACGAAGCATAGAACCTGAGGAGATTAACTCTCATTTGGGCAAACTGTATATACTCATCATTTATCAGTATTTATTTTTCTTCCAATTTATCACTCTGCATAACAAGTTTTTACTCCATTACTTCAGGACTCATTTTCAATAAATAAAACAGTAACAAAATACTCAAATAACTGCAAGTCAAAGAAATGAAAAAACAATCTGAGCAAATTAGTTTTTCTTTTCCTTTCATGTAATTACTCAGGATCAGACACTGATATTTCACCTCCTTGAGAATGAATATGAATTTCCTAGCAAAGTCAACTACACTATAAACAACAAATTCATGCATTTCAAAGCCTTTGGTAAAGACAGAGAGCAGCGGCCAAGAATGCAGCTGAAACGCTGCCCTGACAGAATGACTATCAAAAGGAAACAAAATTGCAGTAAAGACCATGAGATCACTTTTCTCTCCTGAATTTGTTCCAGTATTTGAATTCAGATCAATTAGCTTCCATCAGTTACTGAAGATCCGAACAAGTGACAGAAGGCAACTAGAATGACAAAAAGCTAAATAACAAAATTCTCCACCAGAACAGATGTCAAAAAAACAGAGTAAGTAAAAAAAGGTAGGTTGCTTTAGTCTAACAGTACCTCTAGATAAACATACCAAACTAACCTGCTCATGCACCTTCTGGTCAAACTTATGGCTATATTCTACAGCAACTCATCGAGGGAAAGGTCAAAATTACGTATAATTTCCAAAGGCATTAGAGCTGAGGATCAAAACATTCTCAGCTCCTGATGTTTTCCCTTTACTAAGGTGGTATTCCAAACCACAAACTGCTGGTTTTGTCAGCAGCTCCAGAACACAGAAGATATTTGCCATGTAGATGTACCAGCTGTAGATTTGGTACAGCACCAGAAGAACGATTTGGTCATTTGGGTATTTCAATTCTTTTGAGCTTACACAATTTTCACTTTTGAGCCCTTACATCTTACCTTGTTGGAAATAAAGTATACAGCCTTTAACATACAGTTTTACTCACAAGATTTGAATATACAAAATGAGGGATGCATTCTCATAAAAACTAAAATAATAGCACCAAGTGTGCAGTAAACAGCCCTAATGACAGCTTCCAGATGAGATGTTACTGATCACTGCAGCGAAGTGGAGAGCTCCAAGGTAAAGACAGAAAGTGAACCTGTACCAGCAATAACCAGAAGCATGACAAGCAGTGAAGACTGAGTGCTGCATGCAGGAATTCTCTGCTTTCTGTCTCCCCACCACTGTCCACCAATCCATGATATAGCTCTGTTCCAGAACCTCGGTCAGGTTGCCTTGTGACTTGGTGTACTCTAAAAGCATCACCATGAATCCACTGACACAAGCTTGATTTGCCCTGATCAATAAGCAAAAAAGTTACCACCACCCATTTTTGCCTTCTGCACTTCCCCAGTGAGAACACAGCATTGTCATAACCTGAAGTTCAGAGAGGTTCAGCAATATTTATCTCAAAGGCACCTAACGACCCCTTGCTGCCAAAAGCATCCATTAGGTGTGAGTTTGACACATCCTGCCACCTTCCCTTCTTATCACTAACTGCACTGGTTGACAGGAAAAGGAAGGCTGAGATAATCTAAAAGATAAGCATTCTTATTGAAAGGTTTGACACAGTTCAGTGATCTTGATATCATAATCAGTGCTCTTAAAATTCATTCCTGGATAAAACA
The DNA here is from genome assembly GCA_013400175.1 of Phainopepla nitens. Taxonomy (NCBI): domain Eukaryota; kingdom Metazoa; phylum Chordata; class Aves; order Passeriformes; family Bombycillidae; genus Phainopepla; species Phainopepla nitens. Next base: position 1,181,759 of record VXBQ01002032.1, on the reverse strand, counting down.
TTCATCAGCATGTGAATTGGTTTCAAAAATTATTAGACAGGAGGGAAACTGTTCCATTACAAAGCCGTGAGAAGATTCAAATCTTGCACAATATTTATAGGAGTATTTAAAACAACAAAAAAAGAAGGACAAAAAAAGGTCAGAAAGAGTCAGACTAAAAAAATGAAGCCTTCATCTTCTGAATAATGTGTAGGGGAAAAACTGCATCTAATTAAACTGCAAAACTGAAACACAAACCCTCTTCTTTTTAAAAAAGAGAAACTTGGAAATAGTCTGAAGGAAAAAAGTGAATTTTTCGCTGCATCCCTTATTTATAATTCTTGCTGACATTTGCAAACTTAATTCTGCAGCTACTTTTAAATAAAAATGTAGGCAGAGGTAACTCATGGAATAATTTGTAGAAAAGGACAATGCTGGTACCTGCCACTTCTTTTGTATTCCTACTTCTAAACAGGCAAAAGTCAGGTAAAGAACTGCACTGCCACCTTTGAAATCTGTTTCTGAAGGAAAGCTCTTCATCACACCAGGAAGCTCAGCTCAGAATCTCTGCAGTGTAATCTAGTTTCCACCAGAATTCCAGCCAGGAAAATACTTCTCTCTTTCATATTCCAATTACAGTTTTTCTCTGAACCAGCCGAGTAGGACCACAGCCTAAAGGAGTTGAAATCGTTTATCACTGGAATGCAATGGAAAGATAAACCATCTCAAAAAAAAAATTAAAAAAAAAATCTCCCATATATTACCTTGGTCAAGAACAAAGGCAGTCTGGAATAAAAAAAAACCAAAAAACCTGAGCAGAGAATGCAAGTCATAGCAAATAAAACAAGGACAGGATCCCTACTACAAACACTTAGAAACAACTCTCTTCTTGTGACAATACTTGCAAACACTTCAGGGAAGCAAATTTTTAATGACAGAAATATCATCTCAACCTGTAATTCACTCTGATAAAGTCCAGATCTTAAAGCAGACACAAAATCCCCGAGTTAGGTGGCTAAATAGCACTTGAATACACAGGTCTCTTCATGGAGCAGGCTCCAGATTTTCATTTACTCTTAATGGAAATTAAGAGTCAAGAGACTCCTTGGATTTCAAACATCTCTCCCTTATATTCATTCAGCCATTTATGGGCTGGAGCAAGGCAAATACCCTCCTAAATATTCCTCTTCAAAGGGTAAGTGATCCATAACAGGGTCTCAAATAGACTTATAAGACTATAAGGTCATTGCTGAAATGATAGGACACACTCAGAACTGGAAGATTTCTAGATGAGAATAAAGCCCACTTATCCCTTCCTTCTTACATCAGAGGCAGTCCTGACATATCATTTGCTTTTGCTATTTATGAACTACTTATATGAACCACAGAGGAATAAATGAGATTACACCATTTTTTAATTCTGTTGACTCATCCAGAAGAGGAAGGTTATTACATTAATTTGGATTTACATCAACTAATACCAGTTTGTCCCAGCCCACTTTCATCAGTATACCAAATGATAATGATTGGTTTTTAAGGCACACAAATACACTCTATTTTCAGTTTAATTCTATTATACTGGAATTAATGGCAGCAGCAGGTCTAAACTCACTCTTGTTGCAGATTTTCTATGGTATGTCAAACTCTGATTACATTTTGGAGAAAGACAAAGCATCAGCATCTTCCCTCACACACCATATTTGTGCTTATTTGCCTACCTACTCCCACTATCAAAAAAACCACCAAAACCTAATTGCCTTCAGAATTTCATTCACAAAGAAAGAGAGAAATTACTTTCACAGCAACAGTTCTATTAGGCACTCTTGGACAATTAAAACAAGCAGCATGAAAGTCCCAGGGTTCTGCTTTAAAGGAAGACAGCATTCACAGAGAGTGACTCTCCAGTGGCACGGCCTGTGCTACACAATTTTGGCCCAGCTTAGCGCAGTGTGCCCGGCACGTTCAGCTTGCAAAACTTCTGCAGCAGTCCTTCAAAATAGCAGGCTGTAAGTGCCAGTTTCTTACTGCTTAAGAAAAACCCCCACAACATTTCAGCTAACTGCTTTACAATCCTAATCATCTACATTTATGGAATCAGTACAAGTGGAATAAAGAATTTATATGCATGCGCACACACATATATGCAAAGCCCCACCCACACCAAATTCATACATATTCCTGGATAGACACTGTGCTGGAAGCAGCTTTGAGGCTAACAGCTTCTTTATTGATCAGAGTCTCTGACATAATCTGACACACAGCCAAAAGGCTCAAGCACTTTGCTGAAGAGGAGTTTGTACAAGTAGATTAATATGCACATCATGGGTTTAGCGACCTTTCTGGACTTGTTGATTTTTAAATTATTTTCCCCCCTTTTTGCATAGTAGCCTTCAGTTGCAGAGGTGCAGGAATTAACAACCTTTAAAAAGAAGGGACTAGAACTACATTTATCACTCAGACAATTTCTCTGAACATGCAGTCGTGAGGTTCATAATGACCACTTCTCAATAGTTGTAGTGTCGTTTGTTCAATCTACAGTAACACCTATTTTCTTCAGCTGTCATGAAAACTCCTAAAGTCAAGCCAGATTGCTCCCTTCTCATGCACTACAAAAAGCAATAAAGACTTACAGATCAAATTATAATCTCTGTAGCATCTCAGCAGTTCATTATCAATGAAGAATTTGCACCAGTGTAACAGAGCAGGAGTATAAAAACTCTTTCACTGATAAAGCCATATTTAAACTCAGCTGTACTGTTTTTGTTGACCAAAAAGAATACGAAGATATATTAGGGAAAATTAATGCTTAATTCTTGTATATTAAATCAATACAGAGTACTCTAACTTCCTTGCGCACCTCATGCATCATCTGGGCAAAGCGAAATTGATCAGGAAAACGCTTTCCTAGGAAACCAGGCTCTAAGTTATAGCACCATCTAGGGGCATCAATTTCTGATGTGACATTTAGCCATAAATGTACACAGCTATTTTGACAGCTTTATCTTCATGACATTATTATGAAGCAGTCTGGGGAACTTGGATTTCTTTCTCAAAGCTTGTCTTGCTATCCTGTTCAGAGGGTTGAAGGGTTGGAGTTTAAGTTTCCATTACGTTCTGTTGTAATATAAACCCCACAAGATAATGGATCAGTGAATCAGACTGACAGACAAGACTTTAAATCCACAATTAAGCAATCACAACTATACCTGACACTTGTTATTGCAATATTACATAATTGTGCTAATAATCCTGAAGTTACTTATTTCTGAAACTTAAATGGTGCAACAAAGAGAACTAGTCTAGGTGTTTGAGTGGTTGCTAGTGAAATTACTGTACCTCTTATAGTAACATAATGTTTCACAGCAAAGGCACTGTTTCAATATATAAAACTAGCTTTATCTGCTTTTTCAGATTTTCAAGCTTGGAAATATCAAGCTAAGTATACACCTACAATAGGAAGCAAGTTGGATAACTTGCCTCAAGAAATTAAAGGAGCGTGCAGAGCACGACAATAAAATCCCATCTCCTCCAGGGAACGACAAGACATTTAGGAAAACAGCTTTGGGAAAGAAATCCTTAGCACTTATCCCACAAGCTTCAGTGACTTTCCCCACAGGTCTCATGAAATCTGAGCACTGAGGTCCCTAAATCCAAGGAAGGGTTTCACTGAGAAAACCATTCTGTTTAATGTTCAGCTCCTGTGCTCCTGTTCCCCATGCAGTCACATGAGCTCTTCTTCCTGACGTCGAGAAGGGACCTGCAAACAGATAGTGCTGAAACCCCTCTGGCCCCAGCCCACACACAGCTCAGGCTAACCAACAAACTGTACTTAACTGCTTTTGTGACAGTTTCCAAAACCTGTGTGATAACCTGCATGATGGTAAGAAGAGAAGCAGCAAAGAGAGCCATTTGGTTAGTTTATCCCTAATCTTTCAACTACTATCAATCACTTTCAAGTTGATTGGAAAAGGACATAGTGCATTTCAAGATTTTAAACTTGCAAAGTTCATTCTAGAACTAACAGAAAATGGTAGGTAATAAAAACTAAAGGGGGAGAAAAGGACAACAGTGGTTGCTTTCTCAATTCCTAACTTTGTAATCAAAAAATCCCCCCAACACCACCCAGGCTTACAAAACCGCTTACCACTAGAGACAGCAATTTGGTAATTTGTGAATCCACATCTGGCAGGCCATAGGTGAGGCTTACAACCTGCCACATTGAAGCTTTGTTCCAACAGTTTACTGAGTGCAGAGTAGCTGATCTGTGATTAGAGGCTCCAGTGCAGACCAACGCACAGTCAACTCTGATAAAACCGGTAAGCAGTGTTATTTTTGAACACAGGCCAGGCCCACAGAGCTGAAGCCTCAGGCCACAGGCTGAAGGGTCCTCTCTAGCCAGTTGTCAATGTGCAGTAGGTCTGACACATCAGGACACAGTGTATGGATATAAGACTAAATTGAAGTCTCTTGCAGTTATTTTTACAATCTTTGACATTTACAGGCACATTTGCAAAATGATTTCTTTTCTGGCTGATGGTATGTGACATTTTCTAATAGTATGCATGAGGTAGAGGGGCAATACACAATGAAAGACTATTAAGACTTTTGTCATTTGGCAGCGTTTGTTTTTTTAAAGTTCTCGTCTATTCTGATTCCATCCAAAAACTTAATTGCTGTTCCAGAAAGAGAGCACCATCTTAAATAGTGTAGAATTTGCACCAAAAATCCAAAGTATTGGCAATCTAAAGCTTCTGCAAAAACACACACAAATCTGTCAACTTCTGAAAGATCAGACCAGATCTGTGCAAATCCAGAAAAAGAAACTGTAGCAGTAACAAGTACAGAAATAACCAGAAAATATTTTGTACTGCTATCATCACAAGTCAGAATCCCCACACTGTAAATTGTGATTCTAAGTCGAACAGGCTGTTAGATTTAGTTTCTGTGAGCAGCAAAAAATGGATTGCTCCAAGTCATAGGTATATTAGGCATTCTAAAATTATTTAATTTCCTAGGAGCATTCTTCTTTACTAAAGGAGGAAATCCATTATTACTGCAGTGACTACTCTTAGCTATACTCATCTTTAGAAAATTACTAACAGATGTTTATAATTGCAAAAGAAAAGGAAACAATTCCCCACTCATTTATATTTTTAGTTAATGAGAATTCTTTTATGCCTGAGGATTTTTCTTGCTTTCAACATCTCCTGCAGTCTTCATCTATTTTGCACTTTCCTTGGACTAATCTCATCTTTTGGAAATCAAACCACTTCCTGTGTGACTCAAAGACAAACTTTACACAAATCTTTCCGAGTACAATGTCAACCTATAGAGACTTGTACTGGGTATTAAACTACTACTAAACTATTAAATCTCCCATAGGTAGATTTGTACTGGGTGTTAAAGTGGGTTTTTTCTCTTTGTTTACATTATAAAATTGTCTAACTTCGGACAATCCACAGTATAGCCTCTTTCAATCCCTCCTTTTTTAATTAATAATTTGCAGTAACTTTCCAATGCCAGCTCTGCCAAACGTATTCTGAAATAGTGCAAGACAAGCTTGTAAATAAGCACACATAGCTAATGAACCGAAGATGTCAAGAAATTCTTCTTGTACGGCACCAAAACATCAGGTACTGTATTTTACTAATATCTCAAACATTCAGCACAGAAAACTGTAGAGCCCTGAAAATGATAAAATGTTCTGAAGATAATACTGCAAACACTTCTGGACATTCAGAATACTAGGATATTGGTTACTTGAAAGAGCACTACAGTTTCTTAATTAAACTTTATTTTTCATTCTGATTCTAGTCATTAAAATCTAGTTTAGTGATAAAATTCTGTACTGTCAAGGTATTAGCATCTTGATAATGAAAAGCTAAGACCTTTTAAGGCTTACATAAAAATTAATGATGAGAAAGTTCATGTGACAGGTCACACAGGGGTAGACAGTGTAACCCGCTTTTTCTCTTACCAGAATAAAAAATATTTCATCAAGCATTCACTACTAGAATCACCTCTGGTTTATGGTCCAAAAAGTATTTAGGGGAAGAAAACATCCTGTTGTCTAAGTTGATCAATCACCAAGCACTACTCTAGCTCTTCTTGCAGGTGCCCAGCACAAAGTTAGCTTTTTGAGGATTGCTATTCCCAGGCTGTAAAACAACTATTTTGCAATCCTGTAATGTTTGGACAGCTCCTTACACAGACTGTTCCTTTCACCAGAGGAAGAAATTCACCTGATCCATATAAAGCCCATGTTATTGGAATCTAGACAGACAAACTGGAAAGGTATTAAATGAAGATAAAGTCATTTAGGTAAGCAGAAAGAGTGAGGACAATGAATGCTTCCACATTGTGACAAATACTGCTCATGTCCAGAACAGTCCAGATGACACTTGACTTTGCAAGGTCTCAGCTAACACATCTGTCACAAGAGACTGCAAAACCCCCTTCATTTAGCAGCCAAGAAACAGTCTGAATCATCCCTTCTGGGACTTCAATCTAAAACTCCAGAAAGACTTTATATTTCAAAGTCGATGTTCTGACTGCAAAGGCATCAGTTCTTACTATTGCTGTCATTGAAACAAATAATTTTGTGAGAGTCACAACATTTTTATGGCAGCAAAAATAATTCTGTAGTATGAAAGGAGCTCGGTAACACCAAAACTTCCACAGCATTTATGCTGTTTCATAGTACTTGAAAAATTCCCTAAAATGAGCTTTGCTTCTAAAATGTAAATGAAAAGTAAGCCCCCATATAAGAATGTGTATATTTACATGAGAAAGGAACTGCCTTCTCTAGTGCTACTGTATCATAAATGCCCATCAGTCTTTACCCTGAAACATTAAAAGCTCCTGTTGGTAACTATAAACACAGAAGGAAACTGAAAACATACAACCACACATATGTCATTGAACTATCTCAAAACGGTAAAAGCATTATAAATTCCAGTATATTCCCTTACTGAAGTGCTGTACACTTCTGACAAACTTGAAAATATTGCTAACACACCATGTTCCTCATTAAATTAGCACGAGTTTATTGATTGAAGCTAACAACTGCAAGCTGTTTTTCTCCCAGAAGGGAACAGACATTGAAACCAAACATTGGGTAGATAAACAAAATAATACCCTAGTCTCTTCTGATGTAACTTAATCTCACTTTGCTAGAGGAAAAAATGACATGTTTTTATTGAAAATAAAAAAATAGGAGTTAACTGATCTAATCAGAGTTAACTGTAAGAGGAGCAATACAGGAAAATTAATGCAAAAACCTGCAGGGTAACAAGTTCAGTTAAGCAACTCAGTAGATAAACAGTAAGTATTCCAAATTATGGAGCATAAACGTTGATTCATCAGTGCCTACAAGATATCTTTGCAGCTTCATTATCATGTTAATTCAGGAAGGCTGCAGGAAGTAAGCTCCCTGAAAATAAAAAGTTATCACCAGAGGCCCGTCATATATCATATATCTTCTCTATCAGTAGAATATATTTAATAACTGGGAAATTATGCCCTTACCTTTTTATATTACTCTATTCAACTATTCTGTGGAACCAATTAATTACAAAATACCTTAAGCTGGGAAAGGGCACAGCATTTATAAATTGTCATAAACACCACTGAGAAAGTAAAGCATATTCTTCTAAGGTTGCCTGTACTGACAGGCATGATGGAGTCAAACGTCACTGAGAAGTGACAAGGAGGGGGCTGGATTTGCCATTGTAAAACATGTAGTTTGCATTAAAAATTTGACCTGTCTGCTTTCAATTTTGTTTTGTGTATTTTAATCACTTTGGTTTTCATTGAAACTTCAAGTGAACAAATCTCTAATATATTAATAATTTATCCAAAAATAGAAACAATTCTAATGATTCTATGGGAAAATGGGCCTATCTTATTTCAGTAAATGGTAGACCTCCTACGGACAAAAGCTTTTTGTTGTGTATAGGTAAAACCTTACAAAATAAGGGCCTTGTTACCCCTGTAAAATCATGGCTCAGGCCTCTTACTTTGGCTAAGTAGAAAACAACTACAGGAAAATGACTCAGCAGATTTAGAGGTAGAGAAACAAGTTATGTAACCATTACAGGCTCACATCATGGTTTATGGTGGTTAGTTGAATTACATTTGTTGTGCTTAAATGCAATGTAATTGACAAAGGCCTAACTGCTTTAAAAGGCCCATTTTCTGCAATAAAGGGCTCTCTCTTGCACCTGCCAGGGGACTCTGTGTCACTCTGCTTCCTAACAGCTTTTCTCTATCCTGTTACCTCAGCACTGAAATCTTCAGTGCACCCTCCAGCTGTGGAGGCTCAGAAGTCTGTTACTGGGGCTGTAACACCTCAGCCCTGGAGGGGCAAAACCGAGAGAGACATCCCTCTGAGACTGGGGCAAGAGGAGTCTCCCTTCCATAGGCCTTTGCATGCACACGCTAATGTCTTAAGTTAGTATATGTAGTTGAGACCACCCCTGCCCACCTTATTTGTATCACCCTAGAACGTTCACCCCACTCTGGATCCCCATAGCCCCTCATCTGTCGCATTGTTCCACCCCTGTTATTTTATTGGTTCCCTTAGTTTGCTGCCCCGCCTCTGCACTACTTGTACCTGTTCCCATTGGCCCTTGACTCTCAGATCCACCCCTTTTCTTCCGATATTTAACCCTGTTTTGTCTTTGTCCCCGGACTCCCTTTGAGGCTAGATAAACTGTTCTCAGATTTTCATACAATGACCTGCCGTTTGCCTTTATCGTCAGCCATTTCAGCAAGTGTGCTCCGGGCTCAGAAGGCGCTGGTTGCTCTCCGGGACTTTCTGAAGCTCACTGCTTCCTCCACCCTCTGCTCACTGCCCTTTGCCCTTCCTGTCATGTTCGAACAGAGATTTGTGTAAAGACCATCAGATAAAACAAGCGGGCATAGTTTTTATACAACGTTTTCCTCAATGTGAGGACTAAGATAGCAACAACAGAACATCAAAGGCTGATATGTTTGCAACTTTTCTTCCCCATTAGAACCCACCAGAAAAGTAAGCAGACTCTGCAGTTAGAATCCTTTTTCCACTTCATGAGGAAACAGAGACTTGAATTTTTTCACTGGTCATATTTATGGCCAGCAGTCAAAGGATAGGAAAAAAGTCTTCTCAATACCATCTGTAATCTACTGAGGCTCTCCAGTCATCTTTGGCAAACTTGTGGCCACAAGGCCATAGTAACTTGACTTAGTGCCATCCAGTGCCTTTGCCCTCTGGCAGCTGCTGCTTGTATTGCAGAACTCTCGCCTGTGACCACTACTCTTAATTATTGCCTCTGACATGTTTTAATTAGATAAAGGTCTCATATAACGTTGCCAATTGCTCTCTGTTTTTCAGGATATTATTTTCCCATTTTCCTCTTGGAAAAGCACCTTATATTTAAAACCACGCATGGATATGAGCCAATATCAGGGCTGTGAGTGTGCTAACAGCCTTAAGGGCACTGCCCAGCCTCACTGGGACACTCCCCAGACAGCCCTTGCTGATGGAGCAGGGGGCTCCATTTCAGCGGGAGCCTCTATCCCTGCCTGAGCTCACCCTGTTATCCTGTCTCCAGCTCTGCCACGCCTGTGCCTGCCCGTGAACCCCATTGATCCACACCTATGGACCCTGTTTCCTATCTGGACCTTGGTTCAGCCTCACCACTGTAGAGCAACTCCATAATTAATTTATCTTTTTTTCTTTTTAAGGAAGACTGCAAATTCTACTAAAGTGTCTTTCACAATCTTGTAAGAGGACAATCTCTGCTTCACATTATAAATAAAATAAAATGGAGCCAGGTGAAGATATTTCTCAAGACTGTATTGTCTGCCACCATCAAAACTGACTGAGCATGGCATTCCTCCTAGAAACCAGGGCTACCATAACAGAGCGTGAGAAGCAGCTTGGGCAAAGACACAGAAAAAAGTCCAAAACCCTACAGCAATGTGTAAAATTAGGAAGGTCATAGATAAAATGCTTCCATGGTCTAGATAGGAAAAATGAGAACCACATGCTTGCTAATACTTGTAAATGCTTTGATGAAAGTCAAAGTCCTCTATTAATCACTGTTCTAAAGAACTGTGAAATGCACAACTTGACTTTGTAATAACAACAACGTAAAGTAATTATTTTATCATTTCATTGATCATCTGATTTTCTGTTTCATTGGACCATCATCCCCAAGTATTTATAGTAATAGTGAGAATTAATAAGTGCTTTCAACAGAAACTAATTAATTTCAATTTCAAGCCATATAACTGCTACACAGGTTCTTAATGAGAAAATAATCCTACATTGCAGCCAATGTGAAATATTTTCCTTTTTATGCTCATGGTCGATTCAACATGGGCAAAAGATTATTATGCTGAAGCTATTTCTTTTTGGAAGTTTCCAACACATAGATAAATACTCCAACAGAAAACAGAGTGCCAAAAGAGAGTTGATGATTCACCCTGATGCTGAGTTGATAGACTCTGATACTGAGTACCTGCCTTCAGAATCAAAAAGATTCTTCTTTCCTCTGTGGCACTGAAGATGCTGAATAAGGTACAAACCAGTTTAGAAAGATGCATCACAGACAGAAAAACAATGTTCACTGAAGGAAGCTCATGCATATTTTTCCATTACAATTTATGCTTGCTAGCAAGAAGGGCATACACATTATTTCTGAAACACATGAAATATCCATCTTGCATAATTTCTATTTTCTGAATGTGAAAGATCCTTCTACTCTAGTCAATTCTGCAGAGCCATTAGGTGGCATCCATCATTACTTGCTCACCAAGAAATTATACACAGGAGACAGGAACATTTAAAATGATTTAAACCAAACTTGGAAAGACCCTTAAGAGCTTCTCAGCCTTTTAACTTCCAATAGACCTTCTGCTTGTTTAAAAAAAAAAAAAAAAAGCAGCCACCCTGGCTAAAGCAGCCTTGCACATTATTGATTTAGATAACTGGCTTCAAGACAACAATTTTTAGGCCACAGTGGAGAGCAGAAATAAGTTAAGGGATAAGTCTCCCTTGAATCTCTGCTCATACTTTTACCACAGTTGCAGCACAGTTGTTTATCTTGTGGTCTGAGAAGAAACTGCACAATTCCAAATCGTGTCATAACTATAACAGAACTTTTATCAGCTGTTAAATTTCTGTTATGTAACAGTCATGCACCTTTAGAATTGCATGAAAACTAAAGAAATCTTTATGACTGACCTAATACCATTCATATAAATAAATAAGCTTCTCCAAATTCACACCCTTTCTTGTCCTGAGACATGGCCAAGTACTGGACATTGTCTTGTGCGCAGTTTTCATGTCAATGTATACGTTCCAATAATCTTTAAGATGATAATATGAAGATATCAAATTTGTGATTTTCAAATGTTTCAGCACTTTAGAAATTATTTGGATTTGCATTTACTGTTAGTATAACATGTGCCTTGCAAGGAACTTCAGACATCTACCAGGATCCTGAAGTGCAAGGAATCAGAAAAAACATGGACAAACTATCTCTATACAATTGATTCTATGAACTAAAAGAAAAGCAAGTAGCAAAAGAGGGCAAACCAGAAAAGCATTGCTCTAAAGTTGTCATACACTGAAATAACATTGACTATTGATCACAAAGCTCATAATTCAAAAACCTCAAAGAAATTTAAGGTTTACTTAATTAGAAAAGGACCCTTTTACACACTTCATGTAAATAGTGATGCACATAAGTCACTTTAATCTAACTTTCATACATCACTGAGAAATAATATATATTTTAACTACTATCACAGCCTTTTAAAGAGTAACTGAGAGTATATTTCAATTCTGAAAGGATGCTCTGAACTGAGGGCCTAGAAGGTTGATAATCGTCAGCGATCTTGAAAGCTGCTTTTGAAAACAGAATCATGTCTCACCCACGGTTGAGGACTTGTGCCATTTCCTGCTAGAACCTGTTCTATTTAAAACATTTCTATGTTTGGGACTTCACCTACACTTAAAGAAGGACTCTTCAAGCAGCATGTCAGTCTCTGCTGGTGGACAGCTAAAGACTATGAAAAGGAGATGGGAAGATGTGATATTTCCCCTCCATTTCCACCACTGCAGTTTCTAGAACAAGAATAGAAATAGTACTAAGAAATTAAGTAAAGAAAGAAGAGTGAAGACAAATCTCCCTAGTTTCACTGTAGTACCTCATTCAGACATGATCCTTTCATGATCTTCTATTCCACATAGAAATACTGGCTCAAACAGGTCCTCAGCCATTGTCTTCTGCAAACTTGAAGGCTTTACCAGATAAAGGACTGTTCTGCCATTTGCTTCATTCTACTTTAAGAACTCATTACTCAAGACAGGTGAATTTGACTTTCTATACAGCAAAATTCCTACACTGAGCAAACAGCTGCATTTAATAACAGCTACATTGAATCAGCTGCTTTAATTAGAATTGCTTTGATTTATTCTAGTTGAGAAATCTGCTCTTGCTGACAAAATTCTGATGTTATTTTCTGTTCAAGGATTAAGCCTGAAGCTAATTACTAGTATAGGCCTGCTCACAAGTCTGAAAAGAATTAAAAAACTGACAGTGTATTTTTCTTTTAGACCAATATAAAGGACTTACCTCAATTTCTACCATTAATCTCTACAAATGAAAGGATAGGTTTTTTCAGGGTAGACTCCTGACAATGGAAATCACCTACAGCACCTTCAGAAATGCTCTCCTCCTGAGGTTCGAGAAACTTTTGTGCTCTGAACAAATGTGGCTTAAAGGCAACATGTGATCCAAGATTTATGTAAATTTTCATTAAATTTAGGACTGAATATTCAATGTAATATTTTCCAATCACCACCTACTACAGAAGATGGTACAGAGTCACCTAATTCACTCTTGCAGTGCTGGAGATAGAGTGCTTAGTATTCTGGTCTTATAGTTCCCAAAAGCAAGACTGCTACTCACTTTGGTATGCAAATCTTAGGAGCTAGGAGACAAAAATTCCCAAATTAACAAAGATGAAGTGACTATGTGTCCTATTTACACGCTTCAGAAAAAAAAAAAATCAAATGTGTGTTTCTGTAATTGCTAAAGCAACAAAGTTTATTTTCCAACTTCAGTTTGCTTGCAAAGCTGACTACTTAAATACCTTCAGAGATGCCACTTGAAATTGTAAGGCCTGCTCATATTTTATCATTTAAAAGAAAACCTCTGTCATGTCAAGTGACTCTCAGATTGGCTCCTTTCAGATAGGTTAAGCCCTATAGTGTGCAGATTAACATATGGTTGTTCCTGGAAGTCTGACTCATATTGATGTGACCAAAAAAACAGGACACCCTTTCACACCCAAGCTCTTCACTCTTAGGACTCCATGTTCGTGGCTTAGGCTTGAATTCTGAGGACTCCTGCAACAGACTTCCAGGCAAAAAGGAGAAAGAAAAATCCACAAAATTGGCTAACAAAGATGTGCACTAGACAACAAAGTAGTTCAGCTGCAGTCAGGCTGTGTTATCAGACTGCAGCTGGAGGTGTTAGGCTCTGCTCTAACAGGTGTTTGCAATAAGGTGAAGAGCCCCTGTGCAGCACAGTAAAAACCAGTCCAGCCTGGCCTGCTGTGTCCTTCTCCCAGGACTCACTGTGGCCTCTCACTAAACCCTGCACATCCATCCAGCCCTGGGGAAGTTTAGGGTTTCCTCTGAATTGAGAATTTTAAACAGCACAAAAGTATATAAACTTAGATGTTAATTTAATGCCATGTATATTAAGTATGAGATTTAAAGCTTAGAGTGCTTTAGCATTTAGGTTATTTGATTTTCCTGTCAGCACAGTCATACTTGGAAATTTCACGTTCGTACAGGACATCTGCTGCTTTCCCTTAATTTCTGATGGAGAGACTATAACATTTATTTTGATACTGGTTTTTTTGTATGTTATAAGGACTTTAAAGTAAATGAGTTTGTCAATATTCTCACTATAAATGCATTTTTTGACCTCTCAAGCTTTTGTTTATTTTCTTAAATCATAACAGATTTTCTTCAAACAGGATTTCATGGCAAAATATGAGGGAATAAAGTACAGCAAATAAGATAGAACTGTACAAATAATTCCTGTCATCTATAATGCATTAAAAATACAATACATGCCAAGATAAATATATTTAATCTCTGCACATTGCGGATGACCTGACTGAACAGAAAAAAGGGGAAAATTATCACAGGATAATTTTTTTATCCTTGATAACAAAATATCAACTTGTTTAGATCCCTGCTAACATCTTCCCCAATATCCACAGGCACCTAACTCTTTATTTTACTCACAGAAGCTCAGATTATTGGATGAACACACATCATCCTCCAGAGAAGTGAAACGCACCTGCGATGCATGGTAGGACAAGGTGGCATCTGGTACCATCAGCAACTTCACCTTTTCTCAACTTTTAAAAAGTGATTGAAGATTATCATTGGCACACCATCTTTAGTGAACCCCTCCTCTCCTTTCCCCTGCTGAGGGGGCAGCAAGCCGTGAGGCAGTTTCCAAAATTATCTATGCTCAGCAGTTCTAAACACAAACATGTTCTGCATCTCAGATTACATTCTTATGTGCCTGAATACGAGTATAGCAGCTTTCATCAGCTGTTGATAGCTTCATTACACAGCTAAGATGAAATTATTTCAAAATTGTATGATTTCTGAAGCGGTGCTTGCAGTTTGCTCTGAATTGAAGTCAAATGTGTATGTGCTATTGGAATCTGCTGTCAAACCAGTCTGTATCAAATTTTGATTTCTTTAAATATTTCTAATGTAGCTGTCTTCTAATCCAATCAAAATAAAAGTAATATCTTTCTCACTAGAATATTTTTCAGACACAGAAGGACACAGTATGTTTCGCGCCTTAAAAATCTTCCTACTGTATGTGCAGTCAGCCATGCAAAGGCTGGGGAAGTGCAAGGATCTTATCTAATCACACTTTCATGTTTAATTCCAGACAAGACAGAGAAGCACAGTACAAGGGTAAAGCACTAAACCAGCCACAGCTTCTATGTACACCTAGGCTGTGCATCAGCAGAACTAATGCAGGGTGGAAATCGCCTCCCTAGACTGCAATTCAGTCTTCAAGTTACTAAGAGGAACCACACAAAGGCTGCAAACACCAAGAATGCTATTACATCTGATACACTATAAGATAATTGTACCAAGTAATTGTATCAACCAGAACAGGTGCACCAAACTATTTAATTCAGCATCACTGCCCCTAAAAACTGATTGACTTCCTTCGATTTCCTTTCTAAAGATAGGAACATGAACTGAGACTACTGTATCCTATAAGAGAAAACCAGTTAAATTCCCAACTGAAGATGAGTAAGATTCCATTTAAAACACATTATAATACAATAATCAGCTGCAAGAGATTGTGGATTCTTCTATGATAGAATATCTGTGAATCATTCAGCACTTTCAATATTACTACAAGAGAAAGTAAAACTGACTTATGATTCTACACACAAGTAACTCCCAAAGTACTGTCAGCAGGAAGCCTCAGAAAGTTTTGAATCTTTTTTTTAATGATTCTGCTTAATGCATTCTGATCACGGTGTTTCATCTTCTACATTTAAAACTAGTCAAAAGTAATAGACACAGCCCAAAAGCAAGCACACTATTAATTGCAATTCTATCTCTGAAAAAAGGACTGTCTGCTTTGCCCTCCCAAAGCTTTCCAACATGACCTCTGAAGGGCTCTTGCTGTGAAACCAATGACAATGGTAACCAAATTCAAACAAAGTCCAACAGTTGAAGAGATACTAGCACTTGTTTCTGACAGAAGACCCATTCTATTATAATCTATGTTAAGGATCAAGAAATAAAGGCCACATTCCTACACGCACTCCTGTGAATGACACATTTAATGGTACCATGAGAGACCTAAAATTTTGCTAAAAAAAGGTAAAAAAAAATACCTAACTGCCATTCTTTCTAGAAAGAAATTTACATATAACTCAATGTGATCTGAAAAAATGCACAGGATTTCTAATACATTCCCATAAAAAAAAAGAAAGGGGGGTAGGAGGAAATTAAAAAAAGTTGCAAATTTTTAAGACTTTTTTTTTTGTCATCTATCCAGGAAAGGTACTTGGAATTGACTATATTCTCAGCAGGGATTTGCCTGTCAGGCAAGGCTACTGTCTCATCTAGAAAAGAAGAAAAATTATTCATCTGAAAAAGAATAAAAAATAAACTTTCCACAAAATGGGATCAATTTTTACAAAAACACATACCTTTTTCTTAAGCTAATAAAAGAAAACAAACTTTCAGTGAAAAAACAGGTCAATTAAGAACTCTCCAAACAGTGACCTCAAAACCTGCAGCAGACCTGCTGCACAGCACAGCTCTTCAGTGTGTCACCAAAACACTGAAGCTATGGCTTCTCCATAATCAAATAATATCCAGTCTTTTGAACCAGAAGTCATAAAAAACTTCTAAATCTTGGCCAAGTGTAGAAGGACAAACAAGTAATATTTAAAATATCTGGCTTCAGTTAAAATATAATCAGCCCGCTGATAAACACAATGCAGGTGGTAATTCTTCCTGCAAAATGTTTTGTTTACCCTAGAAAAAGTTATGATTTGATCTCTTTGGGAGATACTAAGACAGGACATTGTTCCTTCAGCAATGACAGTTAGAGCTGTGATCACACAGATAAAACTGACAGTAATCAGAATACATTTATACTTGAAAAAGTGAGAAACTAGTCTTCAAAACTAACATAAAAGCAAACAAAATCCTCCTTTTTAATATGTTCTTGAATTCACTGATCAGTCAGTGTACACCTTTTATACTTATTCACTCTTCCCCACCATTTTCTGGGCCACTTCACCAGCTGCCTGCAGGGGAGCCTTTGCAACTGCTATTGCAATAAAGGTAAAAAGGATTCTTGTGGCTGTTTCCGAGTGCTGAGGAGAAACGCTATAAAGAGCGGCTCTTCCCCCAGCATCTGTACTGCAGCAGGCTCTAGAGCTAGGAAACATCCTATAAAGATCCTACAACCCTTCACAAACAGAAGCTCACGTCCTGACCCACTCACAAACCACCCACTCACTCTGCAAGTCACCTCTACCCACCCCACACTCAACCACATAAAGGGCAAAATTGTATCACTCCTAAGGACTTTGCTGCGGACATAAAACGCATTTCCTTTATGTAGCTGTTTGGATTTTGTTATATGTGCACTGCACTGGTGCTTCTGCCTGGCTGAACACAGAAGATACTCCTATATATGTGAAATTAATTAGTTTTACACTAACCCACAATTCCCACTGCAAGAAAAAAAAGCAGAAGAAAAAGATGGCCTTGAACATAATGCTTTTCAACTTTGCTTTCTGGTGAAATTGCCACAAAGCTCACTAATGCCACAGCCATTCCCTGTTACCCTGCTTTCACAGTGTTCCAGCATAATCAGATAATTAGATTTCCTAGCACAGACATTACAAAGTTGATTGATGCTTTTCCCTGACTCCTCTCATCAATTCCCCTTGTGCTGCTGGCAAGTCTGAGCAGAATCTGGACATAGATAAGCAACTGCATTTCAGATCCTCTCTAACAAAATAAGATAGCTGTGGAAACTTTAAAATTTTTGCTCTTATTAGAAAAATAAAACATTAACTTCTGAGGAGTTAGTGGTCAGCTCATGGATCATCACTTCATACACAACGTTAGGATTTCCCCATCCATGTGGGTCACTTAAAATTCAGTGCAGCTCAAAATAATCTCACATTTTAGTATCCAGTCTCTGGGACTCTTCAGCCTTTAAAAGTGTAAACTACTTAGGATAAACAGCACTTCTGATCAAACTTCCATTCCTTTTCTTATAATCTTACACAAATACTGTATTCCCCAACTACAGACTTTGAGTTCATTTACTAATGTATTTTCTGAATTTTACAAGACAAACTGTTCTTCCTTATAAGCCTAAGTCAATATTCACAGAACTGCCCAGTCCCAATGGCTCATCTGAGCTTAATCCTGTAGCTGATACAAGGATTAAAGCAAACTCACGAAAGAAAATAAAGCAATTAAAGGATGAGATATTGTGTTTAACTCCTATGAGCCCCATAGAAATTAAGAATGCTGGTGGATAATAAGTAACATTTGGCACAGTGTGCTGGGGTAATTTTTCCACAAAAATTGAACTCACAAAGAAAAAAAAAATCTAAAATAAAAAAATATCCAAGTATGGCTGATGAAATAGAATGGTCTATCTCTTTTTGCCTTGAACTTTAAATTTTTTGCACAGGAATACTGTTCAAACAGGACTGTTGTAAAATCAGTTCATAATTAGTTCTAGTATCTGAGGAACACAATCATAGCTGACAAACTCAAGCTGGATCAGCTACCACACCAAATTGGCCAACTTAACCAATTTACATGCCAGAACAAGAAAACCAATAGACCAAGTTTCACAATTTTTATAAACTTAAAACAGAATTTTATGGGTCAAGAAAAGAGAGCAGGGCCAAAGTCTCTAGCCTGGAGAAGAAGCCATGTCCTGCAAGAGCCACATGATATTAAACAGCATCTAAACAAACTAAACCACAGCACCTGCAGCAAGGACGAGTTCTTCCAGCTGAGGATCACAACCACTAGAGGAGGGTGATGCTTCATTAAGACGAAGAGAAAGCACAGGGGAAAAACAAAGCAAAGGGAATAAAGCTCAAACCTCCAACATACGGAGAAGCAAAACTTCCCAAGCAAACATTTTTGCTGAGAGGTGCTGGAAAAGCACAAAACTCCACAGCTAACACCAGTGTGAATTTAGCTCTCACAGCAGCTCCTAGATTTGACTGTCTTGAACAGCTGTAAGGTAACACTTCTATCTGGCCAGGCACTGAAGCTTTCCATTAAAGTCACATCTGGGGAGAGAGGGGAGGGACCTCCAACTGCAACAGTCTATCTGACTGAGATGGATTCAATAAATGTTATTCAGGTTAAGAAAAAAAAATTAGATTAGTGGATTTCCTTATTTAAAAGAAATATGAACATGTAAGCAGAAATCTTCATTTTTATTTTTCAAACTAATTAGAGCAGTCATTGCTCAAATGCTAGAGTTTGTCAGCCTTGACCAACCTCAAGAATCATCTCCAGCAACCAGAATTGTAGACTGAACTGTTTCATGGATTTACTTTTATTACTGCTGTCTCTGTTAGAAGTGGTTTCTGTTTGGTACACAGTTCTACTCTGTTTGACACAATCTTATACTGCACAGTTTGGATGTTTGAAAATATTTGTGTCATGAAAAACAACACTCTATATAAACAGTAGGCAATTGCATTTCAGTTTGTGACATTTCATGGGGTTTTACACCATTTTTTAATATCACTTTGCCAAGTATTAAACATAATAATTACAAAGAATTGATTTAATTTCTAATATAATCTTCTAACATCATACAGTGTACTGAAATGAAAGCCAAGCCTTTTATGGAAGTACAGAACTCTAGGATGCCATTTAAAGCATCAACCTCCAACTGTTGTATCTAGAGAGCTTCTAGAGCAGAACCTACACCAAAGGTTTTGGGATAAAATGCTGATTTGAAGGATTTCTCATTTTTCCAAATATTCCAGAAAGCAGTAGGATTTTTTACAAAATATTCATGCTGTTTGGATGAAGTAATCAGAAGTCTGAATGGTTAACATACACATAAAAGCTAAAGAAGCCATAAAGGGAGCAAAGAATATTCTCACTCTTCCTCCTCCCAGACAGACAACAGCACACTCCCATTTTCTTGTCCTCCTCTCTCAATAGACTTTCCTTTTTCTTCTCTCACAGTACTATATGGTTCCCATAGTCATTACTGTGACACTTGGCTACTGAACCAAGCCCATGTCAGATGCTTTTCACTGCTGTAAAAAAAGTTGTGCTTTTAGCCTCAATTATACCTTCTTCTCTTGAAGCAGGGCACCTGAACACAATAGTTTTGCTGACAACTTTCTGCCCTAGATCTATTCAGTTAAAGCTCCAATGGAATGTTTATGTTTAAATGGCTGTAGATTAATGCAAGAAAACAGACACTGAAGTGATTCACAGTTAAAAATTCAGAAGAAATAATGACTATCAATTTCAGCTGGGTTCAGTTGGCTTAGGCTGCAATGGAACCAGGGGTTTCCAGAATGGAACCCGAGTCCTATCCAGCAGCTAGCTTTCAACACTTAGTTAATGAAGCATAATTGCATCTATCCATCTATCAGTTGGTTAACTGCAACTACCATTTCTTTCTGCTTTCCATGGCAGATAAGGGAATAGACTTTATTACAAATGCTAAACCCCTTGCATCAAATCTGCAAGTCTTTACTGGCAAGGTACATCAGGAACAACAGGTATTGTACTCATTTAAAATCCTAAAGGTATTACTTTGGCATTTTTTTTTCAAATTAATATCACAGCATCAAGGTTTATTATAATTAGTGTTCTTCGTGGTTTTCACATACAAAGAAAAACCAAAACTATACACTTTTGACTCTCCAGACAGTAATGGAGCTGCAAGTCACAGCAGTTTGAATACGCAGACATCATGTTTGGTGGTAAAATCATCACCAGTAGGTACCATGTTGGAATGAATAAGTAATTAGTTTGAGATAGTACTTCAGTAATATCATTTTGAGTTCATTCAGATACTTGCCAGCAACTGCAGCTGCTTTTTAAAATCTAATAAAAACACCTGAAAAAAAATTCTTGTTTTTTAAAAAAATAAGAATTTCTGGACTAGGAATCCTCCAGAACAACCTAGAAACATTTAATTCCTTGAAACACTGGCATGCATCCATCTGCTGTACCTGACACATCATGAAATGCATTACCAAATTGTACAGTTGTCACAAATGATGACAGAATATGCACTGTAAACAAACAGAAGGAAATATTTTTTTTTCCTGGACAACCTTCAGGGCCCACTACTTTCTCTCGCCATTTTACCACAGCCACCTGCAATGGAAACAGATCTTGTGCTAACAAGCTCCCTCAAGAGCAGTCTCAGCAAAGTTCTCCATGAAATCACAAAAATGCTACGCATCTCAAAACATGAACTTGTAACTCCAGTTTTAGGATGTCTTTGTAGAAGATTGCTGAATTTAGTGCTATGATCACGATATTAAGAGAGTTTTCAGTACTGCAGTAACACAGTTAAGAAATAACCAGAAACTACCTATGAGAAGAAGGGAACATTGAAACTTGTACTAATATCCTCCAGAAGTGCAGAGATGCTGTGGCAACACAGACACATATTTGCCAGGATCAAGTACTTGATGAAACTTGGTTCTAGATAAACCAGCTGTATGTTTGCATCCCTTATTTATAAATAAATATTTCAGCTACTTAATACTGGAAAGTTGTCACAGCACAGTTATTCTGTCAAACACGATCCCTTAAATGGAGCTTTTCTCAGTTTATGAGCATTAACTGCATTTCACTTTCAAAATCATCTGATAGACAAAATAATATTTTCTCAATAGTTTCTTCAGACACAATGCCAAAACTTGCATTGGGAAATCTGCAAATAAATCTATATCCCCTTTGTTCAAAAAGTTTTGTTGAGCCAGAGCCCTTTGTACTCTAAGGTAAAGAAGCCACTGTTCAGAAAAGTGCTGCATGGCAATGCAACACCCTTGGTATAAACGTTACAGAGATATCAGCCACAGCCTGCTTTTACTATGTCGTTACAGCAACACCAAGAGGCAACGCTTTTCTACAGATGCTGCTAAAATAATCTGACAGTTTAAAAGTTCAAACAAAAGCCAACAAAAATCTAATACAGCTCTCCAAGGACTCTTTAAGTGCACACTGGCTACAGAACCATCTCTACTTCAGAACTGAGGAAACGTTTGGCAAGCAATCCACAGGAAAGGAGAGGAACCTCTGCAGTTGGAAATTACACTATTTATGGAAGCTGCTCTTTGGATCCTTTGCTGTGTGGAAAGACACTTGCATGCAAAGTCCCAGCCCTCAAGTCTTCAGCAGCTTTCCCTGGGGTCTGCATGTGCAGGGCTTATGGCAGGAGTTTTTCTTTGTACAGTCTGGAAACTGAGTTAAGCTCTCACAAAGCAATGTAAAACACAGCAAGTTCTTGTCCCTGAACTGCTTCAAAAAGATTATTTTTTCATTTAGTTGTCAAACAACATTCTCACCACTTATAACACAACAGCTGGGAGGTTGGTTTTGTGAGAGACAGAACAGTAAAACATTCCTATGAAAACCTCATGAAATGAAAAGCAAATTAAGGATTTTTTTCTGGTTTTTTTTGGGGGGGTGATGACATTGCAGTGTTACAAATCTAACTCAGATAAATAAACTTATGACCCACTATAAAACATTCTATACCTCAGATTTGTATGAGGAAGAAAAGTGTTATAGTCTCATTATTATCGTGTTAGGAGAAAACAGGAATCAACTGCCTGACCCATTAGGCTGATTAGAACCTTTCTCTAGCAAAAAACTCTGGATTCCTGACAGAGAGGGTATTGGGAAACGCAGTACTCTCACTGCCCTTTGGCAGTGCTATTACAAGTTTCTTCCAGTGGTTCAACAGAACTCCTTGTCAAGTTTCTTTGGTATGAAATGGGCAAGGCACTGTTAAAAGATTTTCTGTTTCCAACTTCTGATTTTTGGAAAGCGCAGTGCAGTGTTTTAAAAATGAAAGGCACTGCACAAAGAAAACTCATGCTACTTCTCAAGCATAGCTATATGTTGACTTGGGGGGAAAAATAAAAGAAGAAGATAGTTACAAAAAACCACAGCAAAACAACCCCAGATATAGTGTTCACATTAATATTAGCTGCAACTGTCATTGACTGTCTCTGAAGTGAGGCATCTTCCATCTCAATTGCAGCTAATATTTTCTAACAGAAAAGCCACAAAATATATGCTAATAGAAATCCAAATAGAAAGTTGCAGAGGAAACACAATTCTTACCTCGAAACAAGTTTCCATTCCTTCTCCTGTGAAATAACCTTAATCCAGTTGTGGAAAGGATTGTTTTTCTAAATTAACTTAGATGGGAATGAAAGGATCATGATTCATTTCAGAATTCTCTTAGCTTTGCTTCAAGTACCTCAAGGTAACTTGTGCCTCAGACTAAAACCGTCTACATCAAGTATGAGGGAAGTGACCTTCTCATACAAGTGCTCTGCGTGAGCACACGAAAGAGGACACACAGCTGACACCATGAGTAGCTTCAAGCAGCAGCACTTTAGTGTTCTACCATCCAACCTTTGATAGCATTCATCTTACATCCCTTACACCTGTGTGCCCTCTCTCCCCCTCTGTGACGGGTCAGTACACCCGGGCACTCCGTGTTTCATTGCCTTCAATACCAGCACCTGTCCTGCACAGCTGTGGCCCATTGGGGATGAGGCTCAGCTGCAGCCCCATTCCCAATCACCACAAACTGTGTGCCTACAAGCACAGACTGAAACTGAAAGGATCTAAGCCTTAGAATGAAATTCCTACCTAACTTCTCAGCTGCTGGTGATAACTGCAGGGAAAAAAAACATTGTACCCAGAGAGTAGGCAGAGCTTGAGATGTATTCAGTTCAAAGCACATTCAAGTAGTACTGTGCAGCACATTGAGTCACAAAAGGTGGGTATGTAACTGAAATGCATGTGTTTAAATAAAAGGCCCCATGATACTAAATTTATCTATATGAAAATACTGACAATACTTACCAAGATGCTTCAAGTCACTTTCAAATGAGTGACAAATTTTAGTTTCCAATAAATATTAATAAGGTCAAACTGAAAAGTAAAACTGTTCTGCTTTGGTAAAAAGTGACTTTGCATCTCCTGCAGAATACTACGAGGCTGTAGAGCCAGACTGAAAGAAGTAAACTAGCTGATAACTACTTTCAAATATTTTATTGCAACTCCTAAAAAGGAAGCGATAAAAAGGAAGATGCAAGTGCTGTATCACGTGCAGCTATGCTGGCATTATTATCAATAAATCCAAGAAGCCTCATACTGGATTATACTATGGCTTTCCAGCACAGCAATGAAAAGATGCTAAATGTGCTGACATTGTTTTAGTGTGGAGAAACTACAACTTTACAGCTGGAAGCAGGGGATGGGAAGGAAGTCATTCCCTCTGCACTTCTGAAAGAAAAATGACCAGTTTTCAGCAGCAGAAAAGGAATGGCAGAAGTGGCAGCTGGGTTTTATAGCACTCTTGGTCTGATCAGTCATTGCTCATGTGGACAGCCAAGTGCTTCCACCTTTTGCTAAAAACATTCACCATCACACTGGAACAGTGACAAATCGGGAACCAACGGGACTATGCTAAAATGTTCTGATGTTGCAGAAATCTTACAATAAAAGAGAAATCTGTCTTCATATAAACCACAGAAATTCACACCCAAAGAATGGCATATCCTAGCAGTTTGTGAAGGACTGTTATTTCAGTAAAACAGCTTTGAATTATATTTCTCTTGCTGTTTAAGAAGTATTTGTGGACTGAAAACTCAGCCTGCAAAAGACAGAAAATGCATGCAAGGAATTAGGAATCAGGTATGCAAGCGGGATTCTAGAACAAATGAGTGGGGAAGAGTAGCTTTAAGCAATACAGGTTTTTGGCTGAAAAACTGAGTACATTCAAATGAAATTTGAGCCTGTGGTTTCCCAAGCCAGACATCCAAGTTCAACTGTAGCACAACAAGAACAGCAAAAAGAGCTCTCTAGAAGATATAGAGCCAGAGGACTGATCTTTCATAACTAGAATGCACTTCCTATGTGCACATATTTTAAAATACATATTCATGAAATCAAATCCCAAAACAAACAAACAAACACCAGAAAAAACCATATCCATGATGTGAAATATGAGTCTAGCTGAATGACAAATAAACTATTGTCCTTTAGCAAAGAAACAAGTTCTCTATTCAGAGGTCACTAAAATCAGAAGAAACTGGATGCTCTTGGCAAGGGGAGGTTGTATATAAATTTTATCTACTTACCCATTCTTGCAAGGTCAAATCAAAACAAGAGTCTTCTGAGAGCATCCTTCCACTCTGAATATGCCTATTTCCCAAAATTAAGCACAGCTTAGTCCCGATTTCACGGGACACAGAACACCCAAGACAAACAGAATCACTTTATTGTTCTTATCACCATTGCTGTACTGTACCTTAAAGAAGCTTGAAAAGACTGCTTAGTCCATCTCAGGGGTGTGCAGTGACATGACTGCAAAGAGGCAAAGGCACGAACTGAACAACAAACAGGAAATTCCATCCTTTGGATGACGTTGAAAACTTGACTGGACACAGATCTGGGCAAGCTGTAGGTGACACTGCAATGAGTAGAGCGGTTAAAGTAGATGGTCTTCCTGGATGCTTTCCAACCTTACCTAGCCTGTCAGGAGCTTCACACTTTTCTGTGGACAGGTGTTATACTACATTCATCTGTTTATGTACCTCAAAAAATCCCCACCAAAGCCAACCAGATGGAAGGCAGCAGTTAATCCTTAATCAATGATTAGGTCAGCTTAGCTACATCAGAAAACAGGACAGGAGGCCAGCACTGCCTTGTCTATATTTGTTCCTCATTAGAACTTGAATCAGTGGAGAACCAAAATCAAGTTTTTGGGTTCATTTAAGAGCAATTCTTTGAATTTTACCTCACCAATAAAATCTCTGTAATATTTTCCATTTCCTTTTAAGGCTGTGGCTAGCAATAACTATGTAAAATGGTTTGTGTAAGAATATTCTGAACCAACAAACTGAAGCTTAACATGGAAATAGGGTGTGGAGACAGGCATTAAAGATTGCACTCAACAGCTGCTCAGTGCAGAGTTGCATGCAAATCTTGTAACTTTGGCTACAGCCTCAGCATTTACCTTAGAGGTCCATTCTTTGCAAGCATCACAGAAAGCAGGGACCCTGAAACCAGCATCATCTGGTGATGAGGAATTCTTCTCAGGCTCTTCAGGCTTGAGGGCTCGGACAAATCACCACAGGGCAATACTGCAGCTGCTACAGGGCTCCTAATTTTACTCTCACGTTTTATTCTAAACGTAAAGAACTGCTGGGGGAAGAAAGAAAAGCTGAGGGAAGAGCAAGGCATTTATTATTGTATAATTTTATAGCTTAATACCTCAAGTTCTACTTTCCAAAACAAAACAAACAAAAAACCCAGCCGACCTACCGACCGACCGACCAACAAAACCAAGCACGCCCCCTGCCCCAGGTTATTAAACACAACCTCTGTGTCCCCAGAGAGGGACACAGGCACTGCTTCCCCACACGCGGTGCCCCTGTGCCGCGGAATGAGGCCCGGGCCAGCCCTGCGTTCACTGATCTGTTCCCGAACGAGGGGACACCGTGAGGCACGGCGAGGACGCCGCGGGGACACCGTGAGGNCGGCCCGCCCCTGCCGCGGGCGGAGCCGTCCCCTCAGAGGCCGGCGGGCGGGAAGGCGGCGCCCCCTCGCGGCGCCCCGGAACCGCCGCCCCTCAGGAACCGCACGGGCGCCGGTAGCTGCAAAGATGAAAGGACAAGTAATTCCCACCAAACTCAAGTGCAGATCAACCAAAAAAAACCCAAACATGTCACATAAATTCATCTTGAGTTACTTTATTTTTCACAATAATAAAAAATAAATTAGTCATAAACAAAAATAGTTAACATTTTTTCATCGAAGAGAAAATGTATACAATATGAAAATGATGCTGTACAGTTCTGGTTCAGGTACACTGCAACGGATATATATTCCTGAACGAGTCAGAAAGCAATTTGCCTATACTCTCCTCCTTTAATTCACTCAAGGAACTGGCTAATCAGAAAGTTTAGAAAATTGTATTATGGATTTACAGTATGACATATATACAAAAATATATATGTAATACCTGTGCTATAAAATTCCCTAAAAAGATGAGTTAGTATAATGAAAAAGCTGGACAAAATTTGAATGGTATATGTAAATAAATACATATTAGGTCCCTTTTAATAAAAAAATCTGCCTATTCTAAATATTTGAAATATTTTGGTGCAGTGGCTTTTTCCATAGATACAGCTCAGAATTACATATTTCCCATAGACATCTTGTATTTACAAATAACAACAAAATAAGTTATAATAAAGTATATCCTTCTGCCAAAATCCATTATGAGGGTCAAGTAGACAATTTTACATATATTTTTTAAAAAAGTTTAGGGTTTCTTTTGTCTCCCGTCCTTCCTGATCCTCTCTGTAGATCCTGAGTGACTATGATGGGACTTCACACGCTCCATGTACCCAAACCCTGCCAAGGCCACTGGTCCCAAGAGACCCAAACATAGCATGGAAAACAGGTCAGGACAAGCAGCCATGACTGTTGCTGAAAGGTCAGTGATTCATCAGAATTAAGCTTCTCTTCTCTCCAGGTATGATGGTACTTATCTGTATCCAATTACAGTACATGGGGATATAGAAAACTGGGGACTCTCACTCCTCGGAACTTCTGGTTATTAAAAGTGGAGAAGTAAAGAACCAAATTCAGGTCTGCTATGAATTCTCTTAAAAGGAATTTTCTCCCTTTCCCCTAGTCTGAATTTTGCCCACAGTGAAACATTATAATGATTACAAGTTTGCTTTAAAATATATTGAAAATGTTTAATGGATGATTTTTCATTTCTGATGTAGAAATAATTATTTTACTCTGTTTTCAAAACAATGCCTAATTTAATCTCCCACAAACAATCTGTAAGTTTAGAAATAAATGAAGTTTACTTTCATGTTCAAAATTTCATGGTTTTTTTTCCAGCTACAGGCACACGCATGAATTATCTGCCCAATACACAGAACAGCTCCTAAGAAGTCAGAGACACTAAGTCTCAAGAAAACCAGGTAAACACATGGCTTTTCCTTTGTGAGGACCATAGCTATTTCTGTGCAATAGATGTTACATAGGAGAATAAAGGGTCACTGCAGACTTCAATAGCTGTGAAACCACAGGCTCCCTGCACAGGAATTAATTCAGTATGTCCTTTACTACTATGCATTTAAAACTAGCCAACATGGATACGCAGACACTAAAATACAGGGCCTGGCAAAAATACAGCTCTCTTAACAGATGGGCTTATTTCTAACACAGATTCTTATAAACCAAAGGCCAGTTCAGGATTTTCAGCAATTCTGACAAAATCTAATATTGTCATCCAAAGGACAAAGGAGTTAGATAAGAAGGAAAGAAGCCTTGTTGTTGGTGTAAAAGGGAGAGAGGTCAGGATGAGGATGGGGAAAAGCAAAGCCCTAAAAGGCACATTTTACTACTTACAGTGGTTCACTTTACAAAGATAAGAGGCAAAGCCTCCTCTATGAGCCCTAGGCTGTTTGAGCACCTCCCTCCTTCCTCCCTCAGTGATGACCACTGGCACTTTCTAGGACTACAGACTACATGAATGATACAAGACTGCACCATATTGCCATAAAACTGGGATCTAAGCAATATCATTAAACACTGCTTTATTAATAAACAAAGTTCTCCATTTGCTGAAGTATTGGGAAAAAGCAGGAGAAGTTTCTGTGTGCAATGAGGAAGACAGCAGCTCCCTGTGCAGGGATTCTGAGGTGGTTCTGCACTGAGCCCGTGGCCATCCAGTACAGGTGGGTTTCAAGGCTGGCAGGGCTGCAGCACACCCAGGTCTCCTGCGCTGCATCCGCCAGCACTGTCCTGCCTCCTAACAAGCCCTTCCCTACTCAGAGCCTTGGAGGCTGAAGACATAAAACCAAACACAGACACCAAAGCAAACACTACCTGTCTAATTGCTGGCCAAGTCAGACACATTCACAGGGTCATTCCCACAGGAGCAACCCTCATGCTCCCCCACCAACTTCTGGGAGAGGAAGGGAGGACTCCATGAATTCAGACTCTGAAATTTGGCGTGCATTTGGTGTACAGAAGGAATTCTATCTACATATGCTTGAAGATGATATTGCACAGGAGCTAGCAACCCTGACAGGCCCCTGGTAAGCTGATAAACAACTGCACCAGGAATCCTCCATTCCAAACTGAAAGTGCTTTGAGACACAGAGCCTGCTCTGGATGAAGCTCATTTTGGCCAGCTGCCTGTCTGTAAGACATGGAAGTTGTATGCAGATTTTACCCCATAAGCAGCTGGACTTTTTCAACAGAGTATGTAACTTACTCTGATCTTCCTGGATTGCATAAGGCATCTTCAAGGCAAGGAAGCATTTTTTTCCACTATTCTGCATGTTTCTGACTGATGTTAAAATGTCAGAAAAACAAATTAAAACATTAAAAACCAGAAGTCTGCATAATGGATATTTGCAATTGATAATACACATAATTTCTTACTTATACTGGTTTCATATCTGCTCTAAGTCTACTACATTCATTAAGGCCACCTCTGACTTAGAGAAAATAAAGTCAGATCCTCTGTAGGCATCACCCTAAGTTGGGGCACTGCTCCATTAGAACAAACATTTGCTATAGGCACAATTTCAAAATCACGCTTTGTGAGATGGTGGAATCTTAGCACAGCACTTGTGCAGACAATATTAGTATACCAAAGAGCTGATGAAAAGGGCTCATTAGTTCATTTTGCAGGAACAACTATTTTAATAATGCTGACACATGAGAAGAGATGACAGATGATTAGATTCAGCAGCATTCTGGCACTTTCCTTATCAGTAGATATTTAATTAGGTAAAACTATTTTTATCTGGTACATCTGAAAAATGTCTCTTTACTTAAAAAAAATTACAATTTGTATAATCATAGCTCACTGCTTTCAATTCAGAAAGCTGTATACATTAGATGTAATACAGGGTTATACTGCTACGTGTGTATATATATTCTTTGATAGCTGTCACAAACGCTGTTCATGTTACAGCCTACAAGATGATCATCTTTGTAAAATAAGCTAATGGCCATGAATTCCAGAGTAAAATAACATATTTTGTAAAACAGAAGGATCTGTCTATGTGCTGAGTCACTGAAGGTCTCACAGCCAAAGCGTGTGTAGAAGAATTTGTTCTATGACTGCAAACCAGATTTCTTCTGCATCTCATTTGCCTTGGGGTTTTCAGGAAGCCTTTTTATGGAACAGGTATTTCCCTCAAGCTGACAGGAAACACTTTCTTGGGACGAAAGAGACAACAGCAAAAATTACATAATGTATGTCAAGATTTGCTGCAATGAGACCCAGAGATGAAAATCTGTATTCAGAAGTACTGGATTCCAGAGCTGTTTACACTGCACTTTATCCATATCATTCTTTGGTCAAGAATCTAAGGAACATAATATGATAACAAATCTCTAAGTTATCTTTGTAAAATGAGGGAACAGGAGGACTGTGAAAGATTCGTGAACTTGAATTAGAAATTTCCTAATTAGAGTTTCTGTTTCTAACAACTTTGTGTCTATTATTTACAGTGAAAAAGCCCAAGTCAAAGTCTACAGAAACAGCCAATGACATTTTTGGCTGACATACAACAATTTATAGTTACAAAGAATACTTCCAGATTTTAGGGGAAACACTTCTTCATTTCATGTAGCCAAACAGTAGTAGTTCATCATGTCCAAAATATATTTTTCAAGAGTGACAAATCAGAACATTCAAAAGTTAATCTCAATGCAAGGCTATTTTTAGACTACAGGAATTCCACCTTCCTGTGGCTCCCAGCACACAAACTGTGACTGGTTCCACACCCAGCAACCTTCGCCTCCCAGCATTCCTCTCCACCAAACCAATAAGAAGAAAAGAATATACAACAAGGCTCAGACATGGCTCTGCATCAGTGGCAGGATACCTTAACCACACCTCTGGGAATGACTGAATATAGATTATTACAGCTGCTTTACAACTCAGACATCAGGCACCTTAGGAACAGATGCATAGATGGGCATCACTAATTTACAAGCAATATGCTGTAATAAACAGCTGAATAAGCAGAGGTGTTTATTTTCCCCTCCTCAGCCATATTTACACATTTGAAAGACCTCTCAAATAAAGGCTAGAGAACATGCAGATAATGCAAAACCTCATCTGCACTGCATAGTATATTATTTGCTTTTAGCAATTCTCAAGGCTGAGTACAGTAATTGCAGAAATGAAAAATCACCACTTAAATTCAGCTCTAAGTCTGCAGCCATTCTTGAGTAATAGAAAAGGAGTGGTATGAATAGATCTGTGCAATGAAACATTGAGCAAAAAAAGACAAGTATGTTGTAATAACTGATCAGAACCTGATGAATGTCAATAGCTAAGATCCCCTTTTTACAGATACTCAGCTACTAGACTCATACTGCTGCCTGATACCAAGAGTAAACAGACTGCTGTAAGGCATACAAGGCCTCCGTCCTTTGGTGGTTGTTTCAGAAACTGGTGACATATCCAGACTAGGTCTGAACAAAATACTTTGGTTTGGCAGTTGTTAAACAGTAGTGCAGAGACAAGAATTGGGCAAGATCCCAGTTCTGAAATAAGTCCCCTACAGAAAAGAGACCTCACCAATGGAAACAATCACTTTTTTACCAGCAAAGGCTCTTCACCTTTCTGGTTAACCTGTCTCACTGACAGATGCAGCTGTTAAAGACTTAAAGAGCTAGACACTAGTGTCACTCTGGTAGGGAACATATTTTAAAATCCATACAAAATTATAAAAGTGTATCTTCATGAGTTTATGAATTAAATATAAAGGCACCTTTTGGCAGTCAAGTGTGTATATATTTGCTGCCTAAGGATAGGACATCAGTTAAAAGAACAGCTGAGAGGGCTTAACAGTGACTCTGATTTATTATGAATGAACTGAAGTAGTTAAAAATATATGTCAGAGTGCTAGGAAACTGATGATAAATGTGTTTCAAGGGTCTGGTTCTTTGGGAGGTAATTTTTCTCATGCATGTTTCATCGATTTATTCCTCTAACTTAAGGCAGTCCAAAATACCAAGTAAAAGTAAGCACTCAGAAAAAAATGGGGCAGCTGCATCCATATTGGTCAATTATCTCCAGTAACTGCCTGCAATTGATTTTAGTTTTCATTAATTTCACGATCTTAAGGCCAGTACATTCCTTAAATAATTATCTCATGAGCAGGTACAAATAATAGTATCATTAAAAATGAATGCATTAAAAAAATCATGATTTTACAACAAACATCTTAAAAGAGATAACTGCACAAGAACTGTAACTGAAAGGGTGTGAGATTTAACCATAATCTTGATGCACTCAGCAATATAAACCCCATCTCTAAGAAGCTACACCTGCTGCAGTGAAAGCAGCACTGCTCAAGCTTCATGTGAAGAGTGCCACTGCTGCTCGGAGCAGAGCAGGATTTGTTATCTGCGCCCCAGGAAGCCTGGCAGTCTGTTTGCCACACGGGTACAGGAGGCACAGCAGGCTGTTTTGTAGTAGGTGTACACACAGAGCCGGGCCTGAACCACCACGTTGCAGTTGTAGTATTTATCCTTGCAGTTCTCATCTGCAGAGACAAAGGAAGAGAGAAGAAACTAAGGAAAATAGCACTAGAGAACAAATAACCAATTCCCTTCCTTTTACCATGTAAAACCCCTTGGACCTGCATTTAAACATTCATTGTCAGGTCAAAACAGGTTATCTAAGCAAATAAGTTAGACTATTTAGGATTTCATATAAAGATTAATAAAGCACGGAAGAAATGTAGCTATCCCCACTCCCCAGGTTTTTAATGTTGCTATCTTAAAGTATGCTGAATAATTCTCAACTGAAAGTTGCTGGAGTCCATTCAGAGTTAAAACTGTCCCTAAATTCTTGCATCTTTCTCCTCTTAGCTATTCTCATTACTATAAAAGTTAAATCTGTATGAGATGAATGACTAATTCCAATGCAAAATAAGTGCATCACTGTATTTATTATACACAACAGGAAATTGCTTCATTGCACTTAACACCTTAGTTTAATTTTGTTGGTTCTTATAGAACCTGTTTCCAAATAAAGTATATAACGATCCCCGTTTTTGTTTTAAATGCTCTTCCAAGAGAAACCTTGGAGAATGCAGGGAGGCTGCAGAAAAACACTCTGTATGTACCATTTTCAGAAGCAGATCTCTCACATTCTCAGCAACTTCAAGAATAAGCTAGTTTCTTACACATTACAAGGAAAACATTTTTTTTGGACACCTACTTTTAAATCACAGAAAAGACCTGTATTTTGTGTAAAAATAAAACTCTGAACTCAAAAAAGAAAATATACTATTAAAGCCTCTGCAAGACTATAAAAATAACTTCTCCACTAGATGGAGTTCCATAGTTAGACCAGAAGTTTCCTCTGCCTTACCTATTTCAGGGACACAATCCTGTGCATTACACAGTTCCTTCTCTTCAGGTTTGAGCTGCGGATCACACTGAGTACTGGCTGCCATGTCATCTGACAGACATCGCACCTCCCGAACCCGAAATCCTCCTTCACAGGACTTGGAACACTGAAACAATTAAGCTGAAGTCTATGAAGACCATAGGAGATGTGTAATTACAGAAAGTAAATAAGGGAACCTTGATGCCAGACCCAGGTATCACTGCAGCCTTTTATCAACTTCACCGTACTGGTTTTTATTTTCTACCTACGAAGCCCTTAATATACAGGTAAAATTTTCTTAAAGATTCCCAAACATTTTTGAGCACAGGAGCAACAATTGGACAAATAAACATAGTGGATGCTGTGCAATGGAAATCGAGCTAGAACAGATCCCTTTCTGAATTTATTATTTAGGAGCTGCTTCTTTAATTAGTCTGGTTGTTCTCTGCTCATTTAGATGTATCTCCCAAATCTACTCTTTCCACTGTGGTTCACATCTCCTGCTATAAGAACTTAACTGCACTGAACTTTATCACTTGACTGCCCTGCCCTCCACTGTCCCTTTTGCTGTTTATATATAACCAGGAATAATTTTAATTACCTTTTTATTCAATAGCACTCAATTATTTTTCACTTCTTGCAGCACAGTGATTTTACTAAGCATTATAAGTTTATTTGAATTTCTAAAGGAAATATTTCTGTGCTCCTTCAGCGTCTGTTATGAAGCCAGAGACTTTTGTACTTGCTTGTTATGGTACTTTTAAAGCCAATTATTACACATTTCTGCCCATACTGAAGCAAATCCCCACTGGCCAAGGATTTTGCCTGAGTGAGGTCTTTGAGATTTGGCTCACTGTCCAGTTTGACCTAATGCTCAAAAACTTAATTAAACATGGGTCATTTACGATTAAGACCTTAATAGCCCAAAACTAGTAAGAATGTTTTCCTTCTGACTTTTCTGGCATAATTATTTCTTTTCCTAACATTGAATAAACAACTTAACATGATCATAAAATCATATATTGTAAAAAATTAACTGAAGTAGTCTCAATATTATATTTTTAAACTGTTTTTTCATCTTTAAGTACAACCTTTACCCACATTTGAAAGGGCAGCCATGTGTAACAGTAACAGAACATTTTTCTAGAGTTACTCCTGTTACATGCCTGTAAAGAATACTGTAATTATTCCACATCCACATCCAGCCATAAGGACTTCAGGTCTACAGAGATCTTAAGCACTTAGAATGGAACCAAGACTCACATCACACTTCACACAAAGCACTCTGAGCTGCATCCACATTGCAGAGCTGCCACTGGCAATGTGACCTACGGCTCAGCAAAGGGTCCAAGTTCCTGCATGTGATATAATGTCATCTCAGAATGAGATGACAATGGACTTTCTGATTTTCATTTAGGATTAAAATGTTGATTTTTTGGGGGTAAAAAAACAATAAACTATGTCAGATATAGGAAATTATAGAAAGACAGATGAAACCAAAGCATTTTGTGGCATGGTGGTGAATGTAGCTGGTCCACTTCCAGGGGAAACTGAAGATACATGAAGTAGTACAATACATTTTCTCTCAGTGAAGTTCTAAGTATTACAGTGAAGACTTTACAGTAAAGTCTTATGGTAAAACTGACTCTAAAAATGAACACATCCCTTATTCTTTATTAAATGCCCCTTAATTTTAATGAAACTAGAGATCTGAAAGGAACTTCCTAAGTGCACCACACTGTCTCACTGTAAGGACCAAACCAACTTTATAAAACAGGAAGAAGACATCAATGATACTGATATCTTTATTCTATGAAGAAGACATCAATGATAGAAAGACAATTGTGCAGTGTCTCTTTCTGGTCAAGATACTTCCTGAATTTTCTATGTTCCACCAGGCTTTCTTTTTATTATCATTCCTGTACAAAATGAAATCAATTTCATAGGGGTGGTTGTAAGCAAATTGGTGTTCTCTTTCAATATAAACAGAAAAAGATGTATCAAAAAAAATACAGATACAGGAAAACATGACAGACTTACGGTGCTCCATTCTGTATGAAACCATTTAGATCCACATGGTTTGAGGAAGCAGGACTGTTGGCTGGGAGGTTTTTCCAAATATGAACATTCATAGGGGCTCAAAACATCAAAATTACCTTCAGTTTTCCTAACACAAATTACTTCTCTCTGCTGAGTTCCACTACCACATTCAGTAGAGCACTGTATCAGAGAACAAAAAAAGTGGGAAAACCTGTTATTCTTCTCATGTCCTTTGACTTGTTTACAAAATAACATTTCTCCACATCACATGGTACCACAGCCTCAAAACATATTTCTAATAATCCTCATGAAGAAGTCATATAACTCTAAGTGTACTTCTGGAAAAATATCAAAGTGTAGTTTTACCTGTAGCTACAAAAAGAAACTGGTATTTATTTTTCTAATCAGAAGAGAAGCATAACTCACTTTCTCCATAAACAGTGTTACTGTTTCTTGCTGAAGCAGGATCATATGTGCTGCACTGAACTTCGGAGGGTTATAAGGCTAGAGCACAGTTTTGCAGCTTTACAAAGCCTCACATTCTGTGCTGGTTTTAGAAAATGCCTTGATCTGCCAGGGTGTTAGTTTCATGTTGGAAGTATCTATGCGATGCAGTGTTGGTTCCAGCTCTGAAAAGTGAATTTGACTCACTTGGATTCCTGCTGCCCATTTAAAGGTTAAGTACACACAATACTGTTTCTGGCACTTGTAAAAAGGTTTTTAGAAGACGCTACAGCAACATATTGGTTTCTATGTTGCATAAAGGACTATGATTTTCAGAAGGCTTTTTCCAGCCTAAACCAATGAAATGTTCCTAACACTGGGAATTTTCTTTATATTTTTCTTAGAATTTGCAATCCCTTTACCAGATTCCCACAATACTCTTGAGCTGAATGAAGAACCTCAAGATAAATGCACTCAAATAAATTCTACAGGAAGTACAGTAACTGCATGTTCTTTAACACAAAACATCTCTTTTAATGCTTGCTCCTAAAGGCACCATCTGAACACCTCACCTTAGCTCTGGCAGAGGAAGGCAAACCCTCAGTGCTCCCTCCTGCTATGCCCTACCAACTGCTCTCATTTTGCTATTAAAAGCCAGATAGACCAGCCAGGACTTGGCTGGTGGAATTGATGTTGCCAGACACAGCTTTCAGATCAATAAAGCCTTTCTACTCTTGCGCACATCAAACAATTCAATTCCATGCAAAGAAAGAAGGTGAATTAAAAGAACAGTCAGGATGCTCTGACTGAACACCTCTCCAGTGCAGCAAAAATGGGTACAGAGTTCTTATTCACTGTCTGGAGCAGTCTCAGTAACTAGGCCTGGATTTCATCTGTTAGTGGAACTGCAGACAAATTTTTTAACATCTGAATTTGTTATTATTGTTATATATATTCTTATACACAATAATTATTACTTACACTTGAAAGCATTAGCATAGCAGTAGCCCTGTAATCTCCCCCTCAGCTGTACCAGTTTAACTTCCAGCTCCTTATCTCCTGGAAGGACTGTGGGATCTGCAGTGCAGTGAGTTAACAGCACAGCTCCACCAAGTGCTGGCACCAGCAGTCCCAGAGGCTCTCCAGGCTATGCCAGAGCCTACACGAAGGGACAGAAATGCCTGGGCATGAGTTAACAGCTTCTGAAATGCCTTTGTGCCTGACAGCAAAAATGTTCATGTGGAACAAGAAGGGCTACTAGATGTGGATGAAGGGAAGAATTTACTTTGAGGAAAGAGCATCAGTATAGAGGCCACTAACAAAATTCATTCTTTTGCCTATTGTCATGACTTTCAGTACAACAGTACCAAAGTTAACTTTTGGATTCAGCCATTGCTATTTGCCTTCTTTATCTTTTGGAAATTTCATATACATACATATTTATAGGTATGTATCTCCCTGCATTTATGCATGATCACAAAGGCTCTATTTTAAGAATTGCAAATCCATTGCTTTGGTGGTTACCTGAACATGCTGAGCAGCATTCTGTCACCATTTTTTTCATAAATACACTGGGTCAGTAGGTGAAAGGTAAATAATGAAGACAGAGAGGAGGAGAAGAAGAATAGGGTTTTTTTCTCATCAAAGTAAAAGAAACCCAACAGATACTGAAAAGCATTGAACATCAACTCAGTAAAATACAGGAAAAAATACAAAAATACTCTTTAAAGAGATGAAGAAACACCTTATGGCACACATCTTTATTGCATCAAAATACAAGTTTAGTAAGTAAAACACCAGTAGAAAAGCAAGAGATATGTTAGATTTGGTGCTTGGCTTACCTGTGTCCAGCCCCCAGCAAACCACTCCACTTTCCCAGCGCAGGGCCCATTATTACAGGGAGTTGTTTCCGAGGGTCTGTTGTTGCCACAGCCCTCCAGAGGCAAACTGCTGACGTGGTTGGTCATGCAAACCACGGAGCGCGTGCGGATCCCGTCCCCGCACTCCGCGGAGCACTGCGAGCGAGAGACACAACGGGTCACCTGTGAGCCCTCCAGGCTGCACGAGGACATGACAAGGACAGTCAACTCATTTACACAAAGTCAGTTATTTTACTTGTAATTCAACCGTAGCAAATTGTCTTACAGTTTCATACTTCTGAAAACACTACAAGTAGTAGCTGTCTTTACAGTCAAAAATGAAAGGATTAGCTAAGAAAGAAATCTCCTGGTTTAAAGAATTTTGTTAGCTTTCTTACTTTTCCTTTCTTCTTCCTGTGCATAAATTCTTCCAGTTTTCATTTTATCCATGTTTTCTCACACTAATTAGCAGCTCTGAGAATGGGTAATTTCAATTAAAGGCTTTTCAGCAGTCCTATTTCAGCCTTTGTTTTGCTCTCTGAGTTTCTCCTCCAAGCATTCAAGCTGTCAGCCAGGTGGATCTTACACTGGCTGAAAGGACTCTGTAAGTCTCTGAAAGGACTTAGTAAGACTCTGAGGGCTGTGGCACTGGGAGTCAAGTGACTGTACAGCACATCCTGGAACTTTTCCATATAACAAACTGACAGAGTCTAACAGCAGAGTAAAGTAGAAAAATATAAATTCTTTTGACAGGTCATTTCAAAAGATTCAGGTAAATCTTCAGTAAGTAACTGTAACTACCACAAGTTATTGCCCAGCCTGTTTCAACTGTACGTTTTAAATTAGTTTTAGAAGAGGTGGCCATAGAAGCTTATGTCCATTTAATGTTGCTGTTTAATGATATGACTTTCCAGTAACTAACATTCACCATTCTCAAAGTTACAGTGCTAAATTCTGAAAGCACTTACTAAATAGTGACATGCAGCTTCTTATGTCACCTATTCAGAGACAAGTATGCATGTCATTCACAAATCACAGTATAAATTCCATTTATGCCCTCAGAGTTTCCTCTTTCATCTACTGAAGCAAGAAAGTCTCTGGTATTTCACTATCCTAAGTAGCCTCAAACTACTGACATTTAAAAAATAGAAACATGCCAAGGAAATAAAGTCCCGTGTTTGACTGTTCCTTTGTTGCTTAATTATTTCTTGATCTTCCCTTTTGTTTTCTGTTAAAATGCATCTGGCATTCTGTGTCTAGACCATTAACATAAAAGAAAAACCTATGTGCAGCTCACTGAGAGATGTATATAATGGAATTTAAACAAAACAATTATATTACACATGCAAAGAAACCAACAAAAAATACGTAATATATGAGAGAAAAAGATGCGTTTGATTGCTAGTTCAGATATTAACATACAATGTAATTAGGAGAAACTGTGTATTACTTCCACAACGAGAACCACATTCCTTGTGAATGAATATAACTCTGCATTAGAATATTTTTAGAATGTTATTGATGAAGAATGAGTCAGAAAACTGGTAATGAGAGACAAAGTTGACCATTAACTTGATTTAGCTGCCATTGGTAACAGTCAGGGTTCACTTCCAATAGTTCAACTGCACAGCAGCAGATGCCATGACAACACCACTATTAACAATGAGACCAACCAAAACAGTCACTCGTGTTCTCGAGAGAGACCAGTGACCCAAAATGCCATTGGCTGCAAACTGCTCTTCACTCACTTGCACGGAGGAACACTGCTCACTTGTGTGAAACATGTAGTCATGTTACACTTATTTCACAGACACAGAATAGAAAACCACTTTTCCTATCAGCAAGTTGATTTCTTTCACAAGATGTTCAAATAGAACAGCAAAGCTTTACTGAAATGGAATACCTAGAAAACTAAAGAAGTAATTAAACTCTTTAGAAGCAATTTTTCTAACAAAGTACAATTTTTGAAAAACTAGAAATACAGGTTTCTTCCTCCCTCTGCAAGATCAAGTAATTAGGCATCTCTTAGATGATGCCTAGAAGTAACATAATGAACCTTTTCTGTTGGTGGTGCACAACAAAATTTTCCACCTTCAAGCAGGTATGCAAAATAGATTTAACTCCTCAGCAAACTAGTTTCATGGCTAAAGAGGCCTTTTCAAGGTTAACTGGCAAAATCTCCAAAATACAAAAATAATGTAAATTGTGCTAGTAGTGAACATTTTCCTGTTCATATAAACTACAACTGAACTACACTCATTTCAGACAGGCCAGGTGAGCTGACCCCACACCACGGATCCCACTCAAACCTACTGTGTGGAAATCAGTTCTGTGGGTGCTCCCATTCCAAGTGTGTTCAATTACATTAAGCAGAGAGAACTTATGCATATACTCTGCACATACTTTTCTTATTGCTAACTAATTTTCATTTGACAATCTAGTTTGCTTTTCTGCTTTGCAAACCAGAACTGGGAACAAATTTAGTCTGTAAAGTCATCCAGAAAATCTCTCTAGTCTTATGTTTTAAATGATTATGTTATGAACTAGGCTTGCATATCAAATAACAGAGGAAATACCAAATGGGAAGGTATAGGGTTGTTCCACTCTCTGCTGCAAGATTTTACTACAGATTAACTACTCTCTAAGGATTTACAAAGCAAACTTAAACCTGAATGTTTCACATTATGTATTTGTTTTTTCATGTTTTTATCTCCTTTTCAGCAAAAATCTTCTCTGTGAAAATCATGGATTTCTAAAGTCCATGGCAGGGAGTAGGCAGTTGGATAATGAGTCCTCTCCCTTTGTTTTTCACAACTGACACATCTATTACTTTCAATTTGGTGCCATCGATTTGTTGCATTAATACATAGTAACTGCCATAACCTAACATTGTGAAACATGAGGAACTTTCACAAGCTGCAACTTTATTCTGGTCCTATTATTAAAGTTATTTTGTTTCACAGTCTTGTTTTAATTGGCACAAATTCCTCAGAAACCTCAGTCTGTGTTTTTTAAAGAGTCTGCCATTTTTCCTCTTCCTGAGATCCTTCCCTCATGAGTTCAATTTCAGAAGCTTTCCATACCCATTAAAAACTAAAAATAAACCCCCTCATTCAGGCTCTGATAGTTGTCGGAAAACAACTGAGCAGCAGTCCAGGAAAATAAGGCAAATTCCTGCGAACTTGGAAAACTGTAACTGGAAGCCTGAATTTTTGTCATAGCTACAAGACAAAGGTAGAGTGAAAAAAAATCCCTTTTAGGAGTGCCAGTTCCCCCTCACTAACATGCCAGCCCTACTCACTACCCCCAAATGGGGCAGCAGACCACAGGAAAGTGGCAGCAGGAATTCTCCTGGGCCTCCAGAGAGCTTTCACATGGGTCTTAGCATCACTGCTATCCTCAATTAAATTTTTAAATAACAAGCAATTGAGTTTGACTAAAATACCCTCATTCGTGCAGGATTTATGTCTACCACG
Source organism: Phainopepla nitens (assembly GCA_013400175.1). Lineage (NCBI taxonomy): Eukaryota > Metazoa > Chordata > Aves > Passeriformes > Bombycillidae > Phainopepla > Phainopepla nitens. The sequence goes on along the minus strand of VXBQ01002032.1, from coordinate 1,140,662 downwards.
CTTTTAACCTTCATCACCTTAATTATTTGCACAAGGCAGTAAAGACTTTTATCAGTCATCCTCCTGATGTTACTAAAAAAAAAAAAAGCAAAAAAGAAAAAAAAAAAATCTATGTTTCAAATACTTTTATAAAACTCCTTAGTATTATTTGACCTACTCTGAGAAAATCCATTTCAGAAGGGACTTTAGACAGATTATGTAACCTTTGTTTTTCCAAAAATACACTCAGAATTGTATTTCAGAAGATCACTTCCGCCACAGCTCCAAGACTGGGGCAGATTTTCAAAGGACATAAACCCACTGAGAGCTGCCTTGATTTCTTAAAAAAGAAAAAAAGAATTTAAAAGGAAGTGTAGGAAGAAATATCTTTTTGCACTGTCAAAACATTTTCTGATACCTAGATTTACATTGCTTCCCTTTAGAGTGCACCTATGCATCCAGCAGGTGCTGGATCAGTGCAGCAGCTCCATGGCGTCCTTCCAAGGTCACACCACCAGTGCCCTCTCCAGTAATGACCAGCAGGGGAGGGACTTCTGCCCTGCTCTGGCTCACATGGGCCCCCTGGCCTGAGAGCTGCCAGCACTGCTCAGCACCTGAGCGCACCAGCACGCTGAAGGGGCCCTGCCCAGCCCCACCTGGCCCCAGGCACACCCTGCTCATGGCCCAGCTCTCCCTTTTACCTCGGCCCTGCTCCATCAGTCCTTGCTGTGCTTCCTCACAGAGGTGCCTTTTCCCAGCCCCAGGCTGCACCCCCATGATCCCTCCCCCTGGACTCACTGTGCAGCCTGCTCCAGGGTCAGTGGGAACTGTGTCAGGGCTCTGTCCCGCTCCGACTTCCCAGCTTGACCTTGCACCTGCCTCTGGGACCTTGTCTGCCAGCCTGGGCCCTCCCTGCAACACTGGGCCACAGGCAAAACCAGGCAGGCTTGAGGGGCTGCACTGGGGCAAAGCAAGGCCAGGTCTAGAGAAGGAAACACAAATCTCTATAGACCTTGGCCGCCCTTCTGTCAAACCCTCCTGGCTGTATGTTTCATTGCAAATTATGAAGTGAGTTACATATTTATACATAAAGAATGCAAACCTTATATTTCCATATGAATCCCACATGAAATCAATGAAAAAGGGTATTTTATCTTGTTTTCATTTTATAATAAAACAAATAATAAAAATAAAAAACTCTTCCACAAGCTTAATGGTGCTTTTTCTTTTTTTCCCCCAAGATTCAGGAGATTTTAAGTGAAGTATCCAGATTTAAATAAAAAGCAGTGAAAGAAGAGTTTAAGCCACAATATTCATTGGTGGTTCCACATCTGACTGGTCAACAAGCCCACTTGAACCTTTTAGGCAATGTTTATAATTGAGAGGAATAATGCATTGATTTTTATGAAGTTCTCCTTTTACTACAGTTCTCTTGTAGAGGATTATTACAGAAGCATTGCTGTTACTCCTTTTAATGAAGAGTGAAATCCAGAGCATGCGTTTGGTTTGGTTTGTTTTGATTATGTTCCCTGATGTGCAGCATATTTTCTTTCTTCCCAAGATTTTATTTTGGCCACAGAATCTCATTAACATCTAAGAATTGTTTGTATTTTGGCTGCTTTTCTAAGTAGGCTCAAAACATAAAATGAAAAACAAATGAACAGAGGAGATGGCAATGAGGAATAAACAAAAATGCAGGAGGGAAATGCTCCAGTTAGCTGGAAGGAAACATTGGTGAGTCTCCCATTGCTGTAAATCAAGGGAATGCAGTTTCCCACTCCTGACCCATAGGAGAAATAAACTTTCCAGCAATTAGAGCTGTCAAAGAATCAGTCATGTGAAATGTTTGCAAGAATCTCATCTGCTCCCATCAATCCCATTCTGTTGCTAAGTTCAGCCAGGTTCACTAGATTTACTCTACTGATTAATGGATGCTGTTTGGTGGAACTCTGCTGCTTTAATGCAGTATGACATCTTTAGAGAATTATGAGACAGGAAGCAATCTTTCTACAAATGCACATAAAAATATCACAGAAGTTTGTCCAGACTTTCTATAGGCAGAAGAGGTTAAAGATCATATAGAAGTCAAAGCTATGAAACTTAAGTTAATTGTCTTATTTATGCTCAAGATAGAGCAATAAATGCAAAGACAGGCACAGACAAAGTAAGACCAACCAGTCTCACTTTGCAACTACAGACTTTTAACCTGTAATCTTTTCCACTGTAATGGGTACAAATTCCTACTTCTCTCAAGACTGAGCCTGAGGGATATCAATAGACCTACTTCCCATACAAGGAACAAGAGTATGTACTTTTCAGAAAAGAAGGGTTTGTTTTCCAAGAATGAATTGCTTTCCCTCCTTCCTTTCCAGAGTGCACATGGTGGCCACACACCTCATAAGCGTTGCAGGCAAAAGTGTTTGTGTAACATACACTCAATGGACTGATACCCATTTATCAAAATACCACAAATAAAGAACTGCATTGTCTTAGGAACATGAAGGCGTTTTTAATTACATATATAAAAATTCAGTGTGTGCAGAAACCAACACCAAGGAGGTCAATGCCATGGGGCGAAACAGGTGGCCCATAAAATACATAAATACATTGTGGGAAAACAAGACTGGAGAACATGGCAAGAAGGCAGCCAAGTGTTATTTACAGGGTAAAGCAACATACAGCCCACCCTGGGAAGGAAACAAACTCCTGCACACAAATTGGTATATGCTCTACAGATTTTTTAAGTGCTCATATGTAATATTGCTGAAGTCACATTTAGGGAAAAGTAATGGTAAAATCATCTAGTTCAGAACCACAGAAACTATTTCTGATAATATAGGTAACTAGTGTGATTTCTGCATCAACTGAAACTTTGCATGGTCTCAGTAAAACAGGAAAGCACAAAATCTTTTCACCATTCCTAAATTAGACCATGTTCTTTTCTTAAAACAGTGTTAAAGAATATCCATGTCAAATTCTGCACAAATATGTACCACAGTTATCAAATCCTGAAATTGAACATCTGCTGCCAGCCAAGACAACTGTAATTTTTATGTTGTTGTGTTTTTTTCTTGATGTTTTGCTTGTTAACCAAGGCTATATTGTAATGACCCATGCATCCCATCAATCTAGACAGGGAAGTCTGATCTATCCCTTGCTGAAAGAGAAAGTATGTACCTAACCAATCTCTGACAGGCTTCTGGAAATCTCTACTTGCTGCATGTGCAACTGTACACATGAAGTGTTTGCAAAGCGGGTTCAGAAAAGGCCTTCTCTTCCAGCTGTAACTAAGTTTGAACTCAACCATTTCAAAGTTCCAAAAGCTATGTTAAGTTCTTTTACCTCTTTATTTCTAGGCACGGCTGAAATGTCAAAATACAATGGGAAAGACTGTTCTGTGGTATTTCCAGCTGGGACTTGAAGTAGGCATGTAATAAATCTCACAAAGAAGGTCTGTTCTTGTGAGATTTCCACCACAGTTTTGCAGACTCAAAGGTTTGAACAAGCTTTTTTAAAGCATTTGAACTTTTGGCTGCTTATCTGAACCATTTGTGGCTGCCCATCACTGATCTGCGCTTATTGCTGAAGCGCGGCTTGGGTCAAAGTACGTTTTAAGGAATTGTTTGGGGAAATGACACATGAAAAACCCACACACTTGGGAACGATCATTTCTATTCCACGACAGAATTCTTCTCTTGTCTTTCAACAGAAACACACTCCTCTACAAAGAAAGAGAGATTTCTGCTCCTAAGAAGCAGCCCTTTCAAGGCACAAGAAGACAGCTAATGGCCTGACTTTGCAAAGCTGTTCACTGCTGCTGCATTTCACTGCCTGCCACTGGAATCACTGACCCTGAGCATCTTAACATCCGAGTTACGAGGTAGGTATGAATCTTAAGACATTCTGCATGTTCCACCTCAAATCTACTTTTTTCCTGAAATAAGCTGTTTCTTACATCCTCTTTGTGAATCAAACTCCAAACCCACTCCTGGCAGAAGTGATGATGAATAATGCCAACTACAGTAGCAAGCATTTGGAAGAAATTAATCTGTACACTTATAGAAACGGAGAAGGTAACAAAATCCATTCTTTATACTCCAGCCCTAAAAAGTTTGTGGTAAGAAAAAAACTCCAACGTTTTCCACATTACCTGCTTCACTTCTACGTCTCATTTAACACATATAAATAAGCATAATAACATTCTACAGTTATAACCTTCAGCTCAAAAGCTGCTTTTAATTCTGTAGAGGACTAAATATCAGTGTAGAATAAGAAGAGAATGGTGCTGGAGTTTTCACTGCAATGTCTGTGCTTTATGTGGTGGAACTGCACTGGGCGATAGCAGCTGGGCCAAATGATGCCTTTGAGGGCAGAATGGATTTAACAGCACTGTACAAAGAACAGACCTATAAGAAAACACCAACAACAACAAAAAAGGCAGAAAATAAAAGCACTGCCATTCCCCTACAATCTTTGCCCTTTGCAATAATATCTCTGCTTTTCCTGGTATCATTCTGTCCATAGTATGGAGAGCATACACTGGAAAAAAAGAGTTACACTGACAGATTTAGTAGTCTATATTTTTGTTTTCTTAATAAAATCTATTAGAGTTGCCTGGGGGCTGAAAATTTTGCAGACCTTGTAGCAAGAGTCTGATCAGCTTTATTAAAATTCTGTGACATAGCAGGTACCTGCCCTACATGTGAAGTTCCTGCTCCATCCTGGAATCTAAACCATGTGGAAAATCTCCTGAGTGTCCAAACTAATGCACAGCCTGTGAGCCTGACAGTCTAGCTTTCAGGGGTACTATCATGAAGTCATCTAAATAATGAAATGATGAAGTTATGGATGTAATCTTCCAGCTTCACTGATAAATTACATTATTTGTCTGTCAAAGCAAAGGGCGATGCAACCAGGATTAACAGACTGAAGGCTGAACTTGCCTATAGATGAAATTGATATGCAGGCATCCACAAGAGGGACCAAAATACCAGGCTTTTCTCAGCCCATGTTTGTAAGCCTCTTAATGAAAGCATATAAATATCACCACTCAACAAAAACTCTGAGCCCAATCACAAAACAAGTTAAACCATCATTGGTTTTACTGCTTTCATGAAGGGAATCTGACTCATTGGAAGAAAATTAACCCCAACATCTACATTCACAAAATAGAATAGCCCGAATCAAGCCTGCCTGAATTTATGCAGCTGCTCCCCTCTTTTCACACCTATGCGATAACTGGTTTATGGATTGAACTTAAATCCAGACATCAGGCCTCAAATCTGTATCACTTAAAAAAACAGTGCGGAAACTTTTAAGAGCCTGAATCTTGAGACTCAGCACTAAGCAAGGAAGAATAATAAATCTCGGCACACTCAATATTTTGGAAAGTTCAGACTCAGAGCCAATTCTAAGTCTGGACATTTGGCCATGTACCCACGGGTTTGCCCTTTCTATGCATTCTTGTATCTTAACTCGAACTCAAGAAGCCCTTGGGATCATTATTTTTTTGTTTGCTTTTGCCTGTTGAAAAGACCAAGAATATACATGGAAAATAAGATTACTCCTTTTATGGCTGTACAGATGTATATTTTTTAAATTCTAATGCTCTCATTTTAGAAGGTTTGGCAGGATAAATATATGAGAAGCCTTACCCTGTCACTCCATTCTGTAAGGAACCAGCTCTTGGCACAGGGGCCCATGTCGCAGTTCTCAATGTCATTAGGCCGCAGCTTCATGTTACATTCCTCATCATCAACAATGTCCCCAAGGTTGCTGACGCACTTCACATCTCGAGTCCTCTGTCCCACTCCACAAGGCACTGAACACTGTGACAAAAGGGAGGTTGCATCAGACTCTGTGCAAGAACTGCAGTGGTTTACCAGGGAGCTGGGACCATATAGTTCATTCATTCCTGCTCAGATATCTTTCTGGTTAGGAAACTGACGGTCATAGCAGAGATTTATTGAATTTAGATTTGCTTATTTCCAAGGCTTTTAATATTGCACTTGTTTTAAACAAAATCAAATTGATGTTTGATTAGTGATACCTGGAAGAAATTCTGTATTCTTTCTGAGGTATTCTGCCCCAGATGGATGGATCCTACTTACTGAGGTCCACTCTGTCCTGATCTGCCACTCACTGCAGATCTTGAGCTGGCAGGTGCTGGTTGTGTCAGGCTTCTCCAGGTGCTGACAGCGGTACTGCTGCACTGTCAGCGTGCGGTTGGCGTAGATCTGCCGGCACAGGATCTGCCGGTGCTGCATTCCCAGCCCACAGGTTTTGCTGCACTCAGACCACTCCCCTATATCCCAGCTGAAGTGAAAAAAGAAGGATATCTTTATTCCACAAAGAATTCTCTAACACTGATCTTAACAAGAACCGGAATGACACGATTCTCATGCTGGTCCAGAATCCTATAAAATCTCACTTCAGTTTCTGTGTATGCAACAATCCCTTAGGAGGCACCATCACACACTTGTTTACAGAGCCCTCCTGCAAGGCTCAGCCAATTGCAATTCACAGTCTCCTGAAAGCAAGTGTGATTCAGAAGGAAACCACACCTGAGCTGGCCATATCAGTGTGCTGGAAAAAAGGACCACCACCTCAGAACCCAGTCTTGGAGCCAAAGAACTGTTCAATTCAGGTAAGAGAGGTGAATATACAAGGGGGCTGTTGTGAGCATGATCTCATCTTTAAATAATGGATATATGGCCACTATAGCACACTGATCTCACGTGAATGACAGAACTTGCAGAACGTCTTCACACAGGCATAGGCAGAAGCCTCTCACTTGAAAAAGGTGTACCCATAGAGACCACACAGAGAGTGTCTGCCTGAAAAATCACAAACATATTGACAAACTGCTACACCTGCTCGTTTACAGGTTCCCTTCTGTCTACTCTGTATGCTATGCCTGCTGTGAAGGGGAAGTAGGCCACCAACAACTATGGAAAAAAAAACACACTACAATTTACAGCACAAGTGCACTGTATTTAGAAGCTCTAACTACTTTCCTACTTAGAATAGCCTCTTTGATATGCAAGATCTCAATGATATTGGCTTATTTAACTCGACTTAAATTCCAGTATCTTACAAAGCTGGGCATGGGAAGAGGTTGCAGGCCTCCTCTTCTGGAATTGGTTTGGTGCTGCTGTCACAGTAACCCTCGGGTACCTCCTCATGAGTGATTCTGTTGACGCAGTGGAAAATTGGGTACTGTGATCCTGAAATTAAACAGACAATTAGGAAAAGAATTGCAAAAGACTGCATCAATAACAGCAGCACCCAACATTGATGCAGAAATGAAAAGTGTAACCTGACAACAGGAAATACAGACAAAGGTTTTATCCAAAATTTCCAAATGGAAGAGCTGACAGGATGCAGTAGCAGTTTCCACACTGTCCAAATTCCAACAGAACTATTTGCTCAGTCATCTTACATGGAAATCTAAGACAAGAGTTGGGAGCAGTTCTCAGGGGAAGCATTTTCACTTTGTAAAAAAAGCTAGTAGTCTTTTTTACAAACGTGCTTTGAAATCTCACAGGTTTTCATCAAAACTGTTAATTTAGCTGCACTTTTCCTTAGGTAGCACAAAAATAATTTCTTTTTTTTCTTCTTACAACTTGGAATTTTCTGAAGTTATTTAACTTTGGTGGATCATAAAAAATAATTAAAAACTGTCATCTATATTTCTGCATGAAGAAATAAAATAGAAGAAAATGGAAAATATAGAGGAAAGAAAAAAGCAGGAAGTGTCCTATACTGAATGATGCAAAATGAAAACAAAGCCTTAAATAGTACAGATTGTTTTCTTGGTTTTCCCACTCCCTTCTTTGTCAGCCTATATAACCTGGTTTGGTTTGAAATGCCTTAAGGCCATCAGAGAGTCATGGGTGTCTCACACCAAGATTACAAAGAATGTTCATACAGTCTCAATAGTCTCCGGATCTGGCTCTCAAGATCCAGTTTCTTTTGAATTTAACTTAATCAGAACATGCATACCTTCTTCATATAATGGGAAAAGAGACACTTATTTCTGGCAGTTCTGTTGCTAAATTTCATAGAGTAAATAGGAGGCTGAAATTAATTTTTTTTATTTTAATTTTTTTCTTAAGTCCTACAGTTCTGCTATCTTCATTTTCACTCAGATTTCATTAATACCACTGCCAAGAGTGACTAGATCGCTGCAGAAAGTACACGAACTATGTGCCAATGTCAATAAAGGCCATGGCATACACAACAGGATTTCTATGATGGAAAGGAAGAATGCATTTACCCTGATGTGTTCCTGCAACTGCACCATAAATTACCTGATTTGGATACTAGAATTCACCTTGAATATGGGAATTCAGTCGCTCAGTAGTTGATACAGACTGATTGCTGCTAGGCAATAATCAGACACAATTATGGATTCTGCCTATATGACTTGTAGAAAAAAACACAGTGTGCTTAAGAGCCAACTAAAATATTTTTCTCCACAAAAGGGCTGACTTAAATAGGTCTGAATTTTACTGGTTGTATTTTAGCTTCAGTACTTTTGCAGTAATTTCTCCTAGGAGAAACGTTTTCTTTTTCCTTTTCCTTTTTCTTTTTTTTTTTAACTAAGAAGCAATTTTGATTGCTATCACTATTGTTGGACTTCCTCAGCTCTCATGTGGCCTTGGACTGAATTTACAAAGTGTCCTCTCAAACGAATTAAGAAGCAAATGTTCTACATGTATATGAACTGGTGAGAGTCAGCTGAGCTCCCACACTGGTACATGTTTATTTTAAACCTCTGCAGTTTAATGGGTATGGTAGTGGGTGGTTATGCATAGTACAAAAGATTTCACTTTTACCATCACAAAAACTTATTTTTCCAAGTAATTGCTTGTGTTCTGCATTATTGAATCTGAGGTCAATGTGAACGTCTGGCAGCAAAACTTAATCTTTGCAGTATATGCAAGCAGTGTATGCACCACTTCCCATAAGCTCACCCAGGCCCCTTCCATCCCTTTTCCTTCCCACTTCTTCCCTGTTAGAATCTTGGATTTCTGAAGTCCCATCAGTGCTGCTCCAGCAACATCCAATGAGACAAAGATATGTCTGATGAAATGCCTGTGAAACCTTCCCATGAAGATGAGAAAACTGCTGACAAAGACACAAAAAGCATGGTGGGTGAATCTGACAAAGCTGGAGAGGCAAAAAGGAATGGTAAAGAATGCCAAAGGAAGTTGAAGAAAGCAGCTGTGTGTCAGGGTATGGAAGAGAGCTTGCCACAAATGCTGAATTATTTCCTTTCAGAGGCAAATATCAGATCTTTCCTTATAATTTCTATGCTTTCTATTTCTAATTTTGCTGCTTCTACTGATTTAAATATAAGCACAGGTAACAGTAGTGACATGACTTCTGGTTGTAAGAGAACAGAAAACAGCAGGTCTAACAATGTTTTGTGAATACACAAAGCACTTACCTTTCCCACATGTAGTAGTGCACTCAGTTTTTCCAACCTGTTTCCAGTTGTGTTCTCGGTTTTGTCTTGGTGGTTGCATAGCAGGCACCTGGTTTTCTGGCTGATGAGAAGGAAATCTTCCTGGCTGAATAACTGGAAAAGTTCCAGCTGACTGTCCAGTGAGAATGTCTGTCTCTCTATGCAAATCCTCATCCTCATGACGTGTACTTTCTGGCATTCCTAACTGACCATTCAGTGGCTCTCCTGATGATGGACAATAATAGAAAAGTAAAATAATGAGCCTCACATGAAAATATTAGTCTATGTTATGATTCTCTAATAATTAGAACTGGAGAATCACTAAACCTGGAAGCAGCTTTAATCTGCTATGTAGAGACTCCCTAATAGTGACCTGCAAAGATTGTGCTGTTTTAAACTAAGGTAACCAAGTCTTAGCCAGCAAGTACATTAAAAACTAAAAACTGAAGAATCTCCAAAGACAACACAGAGTTAACGCACCCAGTGTCAAAATTTCCCAAAGCATTTTTGTTTTGTTCCATGCTCTGCATTCTGTGCCTCCCCATGTGACAGCACAGCTGCTCCTCATTATGAACATACCAAACACTCAGAAATTTGTTAAAGCAAGTCACGAACATTAAAACGAGGACCAAATTAACTTGCAAAGTTTCTCCTGTCCTTCAGAACTTCCCAGGAGCACACACAGCACATACCCACAGCTCAGGCAGGAACTGCCCAGATTCTTGCTTGGGAAGAGAACACTCTCTCCACAGTTGCAAGAGGAAAGGGCAACTGTGGAGGGTTGTTTTAAATTATCTCAAAAAAAAAGAAAAAATACTCTGAAAAGAAATATCATGTTCTATTTCATTTCTGAGACATGGTTACAACACTCCTACTCAAAGTAGTAATCTTCCCAGCTAAAGCATAATAAACCCTGCCAGTTTTAACTCACTGAAGTTTTACCAAATCTACGCTGAGTTCTCATGCAACATTAGGGTGAAATTCTGGGCCTCTCCCACATCAATGGCAGCATTTACACTGAATTCATTGGTATGAATTTCTCCCTTAGCTTATTAAGTAACAAAATGTGTTTGATAAAAGGAAATGGTGGCATTTTACCTGGCCTCCTGTGAGCAAGCAACTGAGGACTAATGACATTGTCTCCTGGAATGATATATTCATAATGTATACCCGGGTTAGGCTGCTGATGTATCATCTAAAAAGAAAACCAGCCATACATTGAGTTCTTCCACTTGTTATGTTACTAATACTTAAATATCAACTTGAACTGATCAGCAACATAACATTATTTATCACTGGTTGGGATAGAAGCAATGGTTAATGACTGTCTCTAAAAAATGAAAAAAGAAGAAAATACAAGTTCCTGTGATTGCAAATTGAGCTAGTTTATGATGGCAGAGAAACTCTTTGTCTAAATCTTCTTTAAAAAACCTAAGACTGCCATGCTTGGGGCCAAGGTGTGCTGTGGGCTGTGCCAGCCACTGCCTCCCTCATCAGCAACAGGAGCAGCAGAAGCTCACACCAGGCCTCAGCAGCAGAAGAGATGGTCCTAAGGTCATCAAAACAGTCTCAGATAGCAGGAATTCGACAGACGCTTGAGGAAACAAAAGCAAAGAAGAAACAAAGCAGAAAAAACAAAATACCACAACCCCCAAGCCTCCACATGCAGCCTACTGTGTTTTTAAAGGCTCCCCAGTGGCCTGAGGGGAGTGCCTGCCGACAGCACACACGCGTTACTCTGCCCATTGCAAAGCCAGCTGCTCCTTCCAGCACCCTGCAGCTCTCCCAGCACCCCGTGGAACCCAGCAATCCACCAGCTCAAACTGGGGCTATCCTGCTGCCCTCTCTGTGAGCACTGCTCAGCAAAGATCAGGGAGCAGATCTCAAAGGCCAGAGACTTGCTGCAGAAGCTGAAGATTGCCCACAGACCTCCTGCATCCCTCCATATTAGTTTTCAACTGAATGAAGATGCAATGTAAGTGCAGCCAGACTCCCACTGCCTTACCACAACTCTATCTGCATGTTCTTTATGAAACACAGGCAGGAACCAGAAGGTTTTCTCCTTTAAATGTGAAAATGAAGCTCAGGGTTTTCAGAATGCTGCTGCGCAAGCCCACGTGAGCTGACAGGAGTATGACCCTGAGAGTCACTGTTACCCCAGGTGTGCTTTTTTAAGCAGTTGGGCAAATAGGACCTGAGAAAAAAAGACTTTAGGACAGCTTTTTTAAACTGCTAGCAGCACACCCCATTCCCAACTGACCTCTACTGCATTGCTGCTCTGAGCTCGAGCACACCCACACTACAAATGCAAGGGTGTCATGAGCTGCTAGTTTCAGCACTTTACTCTTATTACTTCAGTACTGCTACTACTGACATGTATGTTTTAGCCTGAGCTCTCTGTGGGGATTAGGCTGATAGAAGCCTCAGACTATACCCAAAGTACCTTTTAAAACCAAACCAAATCAAAACAGAATATAAACAAACAAAAACCCAAAACAACAAACCCACTAGAAAGCACCAGAGCTTGCTCTGGCTCTGGTCCTCCCAATCCATGGACCTAGAAGTAAAATGTCCTGCTATCCTAATGGCCCAGTGACCCAGCAGAGCAGAACTAATGCTTCAAGGCTCCACTAAATTCACATCTATTAATACCAGCTAGGGATTCAGACTTATGTTTTAACTTGTGTCAAAATCACTCTTTCCTTGCCAAATATAATAGCTGTTCCTCTAAACGCTGTCCCTGAGAGAGCATTCATTTTTCTGAACTCTCTAATAATGCAGTGCCTGCAGTACTTTTTTTTGTACGGTTGTGTCCTTCCAATGTAACTTTCTTATGCAAAAAATACACTCTCTTTGTGGTCCTGAGAGAACTAAGAACTGTGAACTGACTTCAGCAGTAGAGTACACTTCTCCTTCCAGAACTAGGACTCTGTTCTTTAGATGGTTCCAGGAACAATTTCCCAGTGGTTCCCATGTGATGGTTTTTCCATCACATTTCTCAAAGGAACTGACAGGCATATTTTAGAGAGAGCTTAACTGATGAAGTCCCTAATTAGTATATTGTTCCAGCTTTCCTGCAGGAAAATACCTGAAATGATAGAATAGTTGTGCTTTGAGTTAGTGGATCTAAGTCTTTGTAGCAATGTATACTTCACACTTGGACAGAACTTGCATCTCTTCTTCTTGTTACTTAAAACCTCCTGTGAATCAGAAAGCTTTTTTTGCTCTGCATTTCAGAGGGAAGAAAGACAGCATGACCTCAGGAAAACAGAACAGAAAGCCATTTGGAGTTCCCATCTGCAAATCTCTTCATTGTTCTACATAGAGCATAAAGATCATGAGTATGGGTAAATGGAGAATTACATGACTCAGGCACTATAAGATGAAGTCTCAAAAAAGACACCTGTATTTGCTTGGCTACACATTTCAAATCCAGGAGAGAGGCTGTGTCACACTGAGCATTGATTTTCTTGCATCTAGTACTATTCACCTTTATCTTCCCAAACTACATTAAAAAAGAGACTAAAATATAATCTTATACTGAATTGTAGTATTCCTATCAACCAGAAACATCTCAGGTGAGAGCCCAGCCAAATCAGAAGCGGCAATTCACAGCAGCAGCCACAGAGCAAAGCTGGAAAAGCCACGCCCATCATGGCAGCTTTCTTACAGTCCCTAAGCCTAAATCAAAACTTTACAATATCAAACATCAAAACAAACATCAAACAACATCAAAACAAATATCAAACAACATCAAAACTTAAGGCTTTTTTATGATACACTTTGGAAATGTCTGTTTAATGCACTTCCTAGCCCTCTTCTCTTTGGGTCATTATGTACTAGGCATTAATTGGCTGAAAATAAAAACTCAAGGCCAAGCCTCAACTCACAAACCCTGTAACTGCACAATCACATGAACATCTGAAAAACCCAAGAGCTGCAGTGCACAGTTTAGGAGCCCAACTGTTTATTTTTCCAGGCTTTTCCTCGTTGTACATTACAATCAGTTGGAAAAGAAGTTTGGATCAGTTGGACTAGATGATCTTAGAAGTCTTTTACAACCTTAATGATTCTAGTATTAGCATAATTATTACACTGCTTTATAAGACACCATACAGCAGAGGGGAATAACTTTGCCAACATCTAACTTTTCCCAGCTTAGTAATCAGGGTCGTCACTATTAATTTTTCTATGGAATTACTCAGCACACTCACTTTTCCACCCCATATTGCACTGAAGGAAGAATGATTTAAATACTAACTCACATAGACATCAAGGACTTCATTTGTTGGCCCATCAGCTAAGAACGACTCGCCCGCGGTGCTGGAGATCTCGTTGGGGCGTCTGTAAGTGAACATCGTCCCACCGCCTTCGTACCTGCCCGGCCGATCGATGGCCCAGTTGCCGTTGATGATGGAGCGTCCTGAGCGGCTGCGCAGGGCTGCAGGGGACACGGACACAAGGATTCGGTCAGAGGAAAGCACCTGCCCTCCCTGGTGCCCAATCAGTGCCCCACAGCTTCACAGAACACTCCCAGGTACTCTGAAGCCAGGGACAAACCGGTGAAAAGAACAGTTCTATTAGTAGTTGTGAGGGAAAAACTCAACAAACCAAACACAAACCAATCTTAGAAAACTGTGCCTCAACACTTCATATGTTTATGCTGTAGGAAAAGAAAGAAAAATCAAATACAGCTTGGTAGCCTTTTTCAACAGTTTCCCCCAGGTGGCCACGTGACTCTCAGCCAGCCAGCAGCACCCACAACACACATGGATGCCAAGGAAGTGGTTTTTTTTGCACTTTCTTCCCATTGCACGGACTATTTTGTTACTTAGGCAGAACAAAACAAGAGAAAAAAGTGCATCACACAATGTTGAAGGACCAAACAATGTAGGGGCACATGAGTACCCTAAGCTGCCAATGTTCCTGTCATTCTTCATGAAACCCTCTGGCTGGTCCCTCCACTTCCTTTTCAGAATGTGATTTTTTTTGTCAGAATATCTGGAGAGTCCTGACCTGCAGCACTGCTTGGAGTGCTGAGCACTCCGAAAATACCAGTAGGATCTCTTGCATAAAAAAAAGTGACTTGCAAATCAGACACTAGCCAGGGATTGATAAAATACAGATTCAACATCCCACTGGGCAGTGCACTCTCTTTGTTATTATGGGAAAGTCAGAGCTTTGGTGACATAGAAGCCTCTGTTCCTTCTCATTCCTACTTTCTTTATCTGTCTATGTGACTGTAATTTTCAGTCCTTAAGGTAAGAAACTCCTGCCACATATATGTGCATAATTTAGCAATATTACAGTTGCATTATTTAAAAAAAAAAATATATATATATTGAGGCTGAAACTCTATCAGATATTGCTAAGTACACAGGAATGACACAACCCTTTCTCTAAAGCCTCCACTCATAGATTTTAAATTTTATTACAAAAGAATTTGCTTTTAATTAAAAACTTTAAAAGAGGCAACAAAATCTAGTAATACCCTTGGCTATATCTTGCTTGGTAATCTACTTTTCAAAATCCAAATTCAAAGTACAAGCTTTGAACATAACAAAATTTAGGTTCAAGGACCCAGTTATTCCAGAGACTGCTTCTTCTTCACCCTGTCTCAACAACAGTGATATTCAGTTAAAATGTTCTCAACATTATACACAACTATTTTTGGTACTAGGAAAAACATGCATAGCCTAAATGATGGGAAATTAAATTTATGCCACTAATTCCAAAGTAATACACATTAGAGATGAAACTTTTATTGTTTGTACATATTCCAGACATCTGAATTAACATAACTAATCAATAGAAGCAGTGTTTCTGCTTTGCTGCAGGACTCAGAACAGAATGTCCTGTGAGAAGGGACAGTGACACAACCTTTTTAGGTTGTAAATTTCAGAATCTTTTGACTTGGAGGGGTTGCTGCTGATTACCCAACTATTTATAATTTACTTACTATTGATGAAATATTTTTATAAAAGCAAAAATGTCAATGAATTTAATGGCTTTGGATCAGACCCTGTAAATGTAATCACACATTTTTAACTTTTATTTTACTTAATGCTACACGTTTATTTTCCCAAGAGCTGCCATACATCCACTTGCTTCCTAGGTCTCATTTACTGACATGCCAAAAAACCAATCTCTATACTGTGGACATTAGTTGAAAAATATTTTATACAATATCAGCCGTGGAAATGGCCTCATCATTCCTCATATTGTGCTGAGGGGAAAAATTACAGCTCAAAAATATTGCATACAGGTTAAATAGGAAATCCAGTCACATTATTTGCTTGCTATTTATATACTAACTTTGTTACTTTTTAATTCAAACAACTATGGATTAAACACTTCTGCAAAAATGTATTGGAGACTGATTTTACATTGGTTTATTAATTTGGAACACTTCCTTAACTTTACGTCTGAGTATTTTTACTTAGATTGATGCTAAACAAATAAGATAAATGAATCATCAAGACCTCAAGAAAAAAAAGAAAGCCGGTTAAGATTAAACTGTTATTAATAATGAAGCTGTAGAAAGATGGCTGTCTGAAAAACTGAGTGCACATTAAATTTTCATTTCAAATCCATCATATGAATGATCTGAAAGAGGTCTCTCCATTAAAAGGGAAAATGTGCCTCTTTTATGTTTTGATCACTCTGCATCCACCACCTCAAGTTTGCCTCCTGAAGAATTTTTATGGTGCTAATATTTTTAGCCAAAGCATGAAAGATTATGAGAAGCTTTACCATTAAGTCCTCATGAGGAATTCCTCATACATGCTGTAGCTCATTTAATCTATCTTTCATCTTGGAAATGGCTTTTAACTAAAACTGTGTTGTTTACAGTGGCCTTCAATAATGTTTTGCACTAGTGAGATGGAGTATTTCAGGATACAAATTCTGATTAACTTCTCCATATTAGTAGTTTGATATAGATATTTTAAGTGTTTTGCTGAGTGACTCCTATTTTTCTAACTGTATCTGAAGAGAAGTATTTTAGGTGTGGGTGTAGTACCTCAGTATTTGCAGTACATTTTCACCCAAAATAGGCACAGTACCAATAATGAAACGAAACTTCTTAAATCTGGCAATAGCACTAACATGCACTAATATGCAAAATAATACAGTATATTTTTCTGTCCTAAGGCTCTTCTGTCTGGGAGAACAGTGTCCTAAGTCCCATTTAATTGCTTTACAAGCCATAATAAGGCTATAGACAACAGAATTGAAGTTCTTTCCCATAGGCATGAAGCATCTCTCATTCGGTCCTGACCCTCAGAGTGCAGCAGTTCCTCTCTCTGGGAAGAGGCTGAAGTTTTGCAGCTGTGGCCAGTGGGAATCCAGGTCAAGGCTTGGCTGCTGAACTCAATTGCACATGTCTCACTGGTGATTTAATCCAGGGAACCTTGACAAGCCGCAGATGCACTCAAGGTGCAAGTCAAAGATTGAAAAGACATGACAAAATGTTCTTTGATAAAGGTCCTCAACAAAGGCACCTCGAACAGGCGAGTGGGTGAGATGGATGGGGCTCTCAGGCTGCATTTGCTTTGCAGCTGCCAATCAAAACCCAAAGCATCTTACAGGCAAAGTGCAGCAACTATCTTATTGTTACACCATAAGCACAATTTGTACTTGATGCATCACATTTGAAGCATTTTCTCTGTATTTTATTTTAACAAGCTTTTAAAGTTTTAATCCTGTTGTTGCATAAGTTGAATTAAAGTGCAAGAAGGTCTTGGCCATACTAGCTTTCTACAGAAACAACACCACTTTCCCAGCACCTTTAAAGAAAGTGCCCAGATACAGCTGCAGTAAATCAGACTACTTCTGAGTAACCACTTTGATGAAAGAAGTGAAAGAAACATACAACTTCTCTTGTTTATCTTTCCTGCACAAAAATACATTATATGGAGCTTTCAGAGACAAATCTAAAATATTCACATATTGCATTATAAAAATCAGTGCAGGGTGGTGCATCTTGTACAACTAAACCTCACAGATGGCCTTTGCTGACATCTCCTGCAAGGTAGGTCAGCCGGCTTCATGGTACAAACCATGAGGAATGTAACAGCAAGAGAAATTTGGAAGGGAGGGGCTTGTTGGAAAAATCCAGCAAACAGAAAAGTCCAGCAAGTGGAAAAGTCCAGCAAATGCACTGACCTGGCCTTTAACTCTGAGCAGCCAGACCTACAGCCTGCTGAGCAGCTTCCACACCTGCGCAACTCCTAAAACCAGTGGTTACTTCTGAATGCACACAGGTTGTACAACTCTCTTCTCCAAAAGGACCTGAAGACAACTTCAGACATTAAAAAAAAGTCCAAAAAACTATTCAGTGTCAGAAAACACAGCCTGCCTTCATGCCTGTCAGTCTTGCAGGATGGAATACACAATACCTGTTAGGTTACTACGGAGGGAGCACATGGACCACAGTCTAGAAATACTCTAAGTCACAGCACACAGCTTCTAGGCTACCTTTAAGTACCTCTGCATATTGAGGAAAAAAGCCAAATGCCTAGAAACTCAATAATAAACAGTTTTAAAATAATGAAATATTCATTAGTTCAAGTATATTCTCTGAAAAAAACTCCCTTCCAGAAGCATAGATATTTTCTGATTATTAGAACACACCTCAGTTACAGAATATTCAGGAGAAATTCGGCACACTTCTCATGAACTGAATTATCTATTATTTGCCTCTGAATTTTTCAATTCAGACTCCTACTGAGGTCATGGCAAAGCTCTCACAGGACTCTGATCTTAATTCAAGAAATATGAGTAGGCCTAAGAGCTCATGATCAGCAAGAGTCAATTGATTTTAACAATCTGATTCTACAAACCCCTTCTTTCAGAGCCAACAGAGGATATTAGAGGATATTAGAAAATGGTCAGCAGTTCACTTACTGGCCTTAAATTAGGATCAGATTGTATAAACTAAAACCCAGTGTCTCTGCAGGTTGGACATCTTTATCTCTTGCACTGTATTTAGTTTCTTCACTGGCAACCAAGACAGGGTAAGGGTACAGATCTGTAACAAAAATAGGGCATCTTCTAACTGTGCATAGCTGAGGCAAAGTGTTCATGAACTGCCAACCATTGTGGAAGTTCAAAGCCATTACTGGTCACTTTAGCTGTGTCAGAAAGGACATGGACCAGAGAGTGGGACTCTCCACTAAGAAATGCTCTATGACCTCATATAATCCTAATGCAAAGCATTATTTTCTAATACAAACTTTGAGACAAAACCCCCCTGTGTATGCCTCCACTATTCCTCAATCCAGGAAGGACCAGAAACAAACATAACACAAAAGCATAATACATCTTGGCATGTATTTCTAAGATCCTGCAACCAGAAGTAAATTGGATCCTGTGGTATTTCCAGTCCTTTTTCAAAGCCTAGGAATCAGAACTTCCTGCACAAGGATTCAAATTTTAGTAACTTATTCATTTACGGATCTGCAAAGCATCTGAAATTTTGACTGTCTTTTTGTACAATTATACTGTAATATGGACCCCTATTCTTACAAATCTTACTCATTTTTTTCAGCTAGAAGAAACTTCAAAATCTGCTTTCTAGAAATCCAGTAAACATCTTTGCTTACAGCTTTGAAAAGCTTGGACATATGCTTATTTTGTAAAGGTACTGTTGCATTTACCCATGAACTGAGTAGTTGTCATAACACTGCAAAAAAATGTGACACATAGTATTTATTGCTAGCATAAACATTCAAGCAATTGGTTAAATATTTTTATAGCAGGCACTAGATAAAAGTACCAGATTCTCAACACTATTACAAGGAAATGATAATTCAAGCATACTATTACTTCCAAGGAAAGGTTTGCACGGTTTTCTTTCTTACCTAAAATATTAACAATAGAACTTCAGGTCAGCAGCATAATCCTGCTCAAGAAGTTATTTAGATATTCTCCTTTGGAAGCTATCATATTAAAAAATTACTGCTTCAAAGGGAAATAAATTTGAAACTGTGAATTCCATTAAAACAATTTTGCCAAGTTTGTCCTGAGGTCCCACTTTGGCAGGTTTTATCCTTCCACCAAGACAGTGTCAAAGAAAAACAAGTACAAAAGATTCCTATTCTGTTGCCTTAGGTGTAATTTAGTGTTGTTTCAGTTTTGAGAAAGCAGGCATCTTCTGGGTGCATTTCCTAATGAATATGAGAGCAGCAAATCCCACTTTTGCTTTTAAAAGATTTCTGATTTATTTTTTTTACCTGCAAAAAGAAAATACTATTTATTTGCCTAAACATAATGGTTTTGCAGTTAATCACTGCAAAGAGAAATGCTCCTTTTTTACACTGCAGCAAACAGTCATTTTCCATTTCGGAGGATCCACTGAACTCTTGCTTTCCCAGTTCCCTCAGAGAGAAGCTTCGACTTCTCTCATTTGTGCCTGTTCCTTTTTGTGCTTGACTCCAAAAGCCCTGTTGATGCATCAGCTCAAGGAAAATGCTGGAGCAGTAAAGCAGAACAGACAATTAACTGCTGCTGCAAATAAGTATCACAGGCTTTGAGAAAAAAGCCAGATTTGTCCTAGAGCTATACAATCTGCTCAGTCCCAGACACTACAGCAGGTTTGAAGTCTCAATTGCTTCAGTAAAATCTCAAAACAAAGAGCAGAGTCAATGTATATGTTACCAAATATTGAGCTTCTGTCAGGAGAGGATGCAGGATTTCCCCACGTTTTTTAGCAGTCTTCCCTGATAGGTATTAGCAACAGCCAATGAAACAAAACCACATTAGCTAGTCTAGGCTTCCTCTTCTGTCTTTCCGTTGAGATGAGAAGCAAAACGCAAGAAACCCCTCTCTGACTACAGCACTCTCACACTGTGACTTCTGAGACTCTGGCACATGAGGCAGTGCAAAATACACACGTATGTGATCTGACATTTGCAAAATGTGATCATATGGCATTTATTGTGCCTCAGTGTCACTGCTGCTCTCCCACACATCATCCTCTATCCCAGAGGGAAGCAGCATGCAACACAGACATTTGGAAAATCCAGACAAACAGAAGTGTTACTTAAGCAGAGAATGTTCTGCATCCTATTACCCAGGATGTCTGTGTACAGCTTGGAGCTTTGGAAACAGGGAGCTCATGAAGCAGATTTGATGATGCAAATGAAAACATTCACTGAAGCAGAATTTCAGCATTTTGTTAATTCTTGCACTGCAAGGCAAAAGCACTCCTTATGAATTGCATCTTGGGTTTCATTTTCAGTTTTCTTCCTATTACTTTCCCTTCTTTAAAATTACTCTAATAGAATGCCTTTTCCCATTTTTCAAGCAGGTGTTCTTGAGTGATTGATGACTTTTAATGTTATTATTCCTAAGTACAAAACTAATAACACTTACATGATTCCCATGCTTTCCATGGGGAGTAAGTTAAGCCAAAGCAATAATTCTGAATATAGAGATATAGCTCTAAATAGAAAAGGATTAGGGAACACCAAAGAATATGCTTACCCCGATCATAATAATAAGTTTCTAAAAACATTTACTGGAGACTATACTAACATTTACTGGGAAAGCAAATGAAGGAATAAGAGGAAACAACAGAGATGAAGTTCATCTTTGGACTAGTGCTATGTTTATGAGGTCTCTAGCACAAAAATAAACCTGCCTAGGCTTTTTTAGCATGACAGGTTTTATGGAAGTTAGGGAAGTGTGAAGGCACTGATGTTCTATGCTGTTCATGACATGCAAATATTGGCACTGCATCTCAGTAACCATCACAATTAAATATGCAACAACCCAGTTCTTCACCAAGGGTGTTTCAACTCCTACTTTGTGTCGAAGTATGGACTGCAATGAGTAAAGAACTCCTGTTAGAAGTGACATCACTCCTGAACAGTTCTTTTTTTTATGAGTTGTCTATTACAGCCCTCTATACTGGGGGGATGTATAAGACAAGCTATCAGAAGGTCAGCACAACATTTGTTGAAGACAAGAATCATTCCAACAAGAACTGAAAAAGAGCAGATCCCATTATTCTGTGAAAGACCTAACCTAAAAGAACTTACACAATTAATATACATAATGACAGTACATGATAAGAATGATGAACTTTCCATTTATTTTTACCTAGTCATTCGCCATAATTATAAACCTCAAATACATTTTATTAAGTACTATTAAAATAATTGATAAAAACCTCTTTCTCTTCTAACTTCAACAAAAATTTCCCTCGAGTTGAAGGGGTAGCAGTGGTTGGCTAAATTCCCAGCTCCACTAAAGTCTACGTAAATTTTCTGCTATTTAGTTGCATTTAATTTTACCATTGCCCTGAAAATACTGAAGAGGAAGGACAGAAGGGCTGGCACAAAAGTAGACTGAGAGGCATTAAATATGAAGAGAAGAACAACATTAAACCCTAGAGAACCAGAGAAGGAACCATACATATCTTGTGGCTGTAAGTATGTTAAATGTATAGCCCATTGCATATCTACTATTTTGTTTTGGGAAATGCAGCATATCAAAGGGAACTCCTATGGTTCAGAAGACTCTAGAAATTAATCAGCAGAATCTAAATCAAAATTGTGGGCTTTTTTAAATATAGAAATTCAAAATCTCTTTTCCCATTCTTATTTATACATCCTTCATTTCCTTCTGTAAAGATGGCAGGACTGAGGTTACCATTTCTAAGTGGCGGTCCCAGAACTTCAGCTCTTTTAAGAATTTTTGTCTAAGCCCAGTGAAAAACCAGGGCTTGAATTCTTAGCAACTTGTTTCCTACCCTACCTCAGTAACATGAGGAAATACTCTCCACTGGCACTAGCTGAAAATGAAGGATTTAGAAATAACAAGCAACATTCAGCACTGGTAGTCTCCAACAGGGATACATTTCCAATGTAGCATGTGATATTTTAGCCATGCAGCTCCAGCTGAACCTGCAGATCATAGTATTTGTCTTAGTTACATAATTTCAGTTAGAATCTGGTTCTTGTATTTCAGGAGTTGATCGGACTGGCTGCTAATGGCTCTGAGCATGATAGCTGAGCCTTCTGGCACAGTTCAGCTGCACATTAGTGAACCCAGCACAAAAACTCAGCATACATTTGGCAAAAGTCCTTTGGGTAGATAAACACAATTGAATTATCTTCTAATCTAGACACTACTTCAGTCAGAAGGGCCAGATTAGTGAAATGCACATGTGTAATACCCCACTCTTTTCTCCAGCTGGCATAACAAAAAGTGTTTTGTACCTCCTTGCACTCCTGACAACTGCCAAGAACTGGAATAATTGTAATGACAGCTAAACTAAACCAGCAGATTGTGACATCTCTGCAGAAAAGAGCACTCTATCTCACAAGAATTAAATGTTGAAGTAGAAACTGCTTCTTTTGTTTGCTAAATAGCTTTTGTTCCTTGCTCTGAAAAATTTGAGCAAATGAATACTCTTAAGCTGTTTTGAATTTCAAGTGGAATTTCTCAAGACTTTTGGATGCTCTGTGTGGTAAAGTTAAACACTGTAACTCAAAACACACAGACTGCGCTGGGTCCCCAGTTTAGGCATGAGTTGCTCTGGCCCAGTGTCTGGTACTGCTGCTCCCTGGAGGGCTTTCGGACCTCGTGGCTGCTTTCCGGCTGGGCTGACAGACACTGAAGTCCCAGACACAGTCAGGTTAAGTGAATGCTTACACTGGTGTGGAGGAGAGATCTGAAATGGTTTTCCTGTCCTGGCAGCAGGGTGGAGCAGGAGCCCACAGTGTCTGTGGGGCCAGGCAGCTGCTGGCCCAGCAGTGCAGGCAAACCTTGGACTAGGACACAGGGGAGATCAGGGCACGGAGACTCAAGAGCGAACAGAGACCAGACTATGGGCGGGAGAAGATGGGTTTTGATTAATTTAGTGGCCTTTAGGGTAAGGATACAGGTGCTTTGATTAATTCAGTGCCCATTACAGTAAGGATACAGGCCACTAACTAAAGCAGATGGACTGCGCATGTCCCACCCTGAAAAAATTATCCAATTCTTCACTCATTCTCTCTTCCAATAAAAGTTGACAACAGCACGTAAACCTTAGTCTTTCACTTAAAACAACAATCATTTATTACAGATCCTCTAGCGTATTTGGCTTCCAGTGAAGAAAAATGACATAGACACTTGTGAGAGGCTGTCTCCATTTACCTGAGTACACTCTGCCAGAAGAGAAAATCTGGCACAATAAGCTGGGTGGTCAGAAGAAAGCTGGAAATACAGCACAAGTATCGCCTTCTCAAGCATTATCTCCTGGCTATAAAGGCTTGGGGCAGTATCACCCGTGTTATTGTTTATGTCACTCCGCACATTTAACCATAAAAAAGATGTTCTGGGATGGAACTGATTTGATATTTATTTGACAAAGCCATCAAACCATGTGAAACACACAACTGATACCTGGAGGTGAGCTCAGAAATCTATAGACATGACAAAAACAGAAATCATCACATTTTATTGATGAATTTTATAGCTCCAAAATCAACAAAGACTGTGAATGAAATATTTCAAAAAAGGTGGCACAGGACCATTCCAAATACAGAGAGCATTTCAGAGTATCACATCTCATTCTACTACTGTTCTTTATTCCCAAGCTACCTACTAAGTTAATGAAAAAAAAAAAAATTCTCTGATCAAACTATTCACAGAAACACAGGAAAAAAATATGAGTTTGCAAGTTGTGAGTCTAACCTCAGATCATCAGATAAGTCTGGCTAATTATTGGCAGTATTTTGTCTGCAGCACAGATGAAACAGTGTGGTCCAGATTCCAAATAGACAATAGAAGAAAATGAGTTAAGTATAACTTGTACAAACTACATAATTATTCTGCCGTCAGGAATTGAATTTAAGTTTTTCCAAGCATATGTGGGAAAGAATATATTAATAAAGTTGCTCTCTTCTTTTAGCAAGAAGCAACTTATTTTCTTCCCGCCACCATGTGCAAGTAGATCACTTGCAAACAGTTCTGCAGACAGTTGCTCCTAATTCTCAGGTTTGATCTTCTAGACCTTCTGCATCAGTCCCACATGTCTCCTGATCAGTACACTGTACAGGGATTTTTATATACATTGGTCTCAAACTATGAAACACGACTGAAATTATTTTATCATTCTGAGCATTAAATATTCAACATTTCAGAAGTAAGTTTCTCATATTTCCTTTACAATTCAACCTTAGGAAAAAAAAATCCTTGTCTGTCTTTGATTAAGTCTTATTAAAGTTTTATAAGCTCTGTCTTCTCCCTTTAATAGAATATCTCCAGTACCACTAATGCAGAACCATAAAAAGTGACTGGCTACAGCCTTAGTTTTTGTTTAAACCAAAATTCATATAATCCATAATCTATTTTTTCTGCATTTGAGACAGCATTTTTCACACTGTTTATATTAATAGTGAATTTAATTTTTTGTCACAGTACATCAAGCACATGTAGTTTCATACTCAGCTGGGAACATTTTTTCCATGTTTGAGCTAAATAAGCAAGTCTCTTTATGAATAGAATAGAATGCTTGTCTATGAGTGAAGAGCCTTTTAAATATCTACCCTCCCAAAAGTAATTTTAACTGGTTTCCTGCTATAAACACAAACTAAACAATTACTGCAACGTAACAGGTTACACATGTCTAGGAAATACCTGATGCTACTGAATGATAGCACGGATTCTTAACCAGTGGTACAAAGTCTTCAACTTTACATGACCTATATCAATACGACTCAAAGCAAAACCAGGAGTTTTATCAGGGAGAGGGTAAATAGAAAGAAATCCACCATTTAAATCCAAGTTTTTGTGGACTAGACCATAATGACTGCCATAATTTCAAGTGGTTACACTCACAGGCCACTGCCAAGTTACAAATCAAAGCCCTGATGTTTCTACGCACATTGTATTCCAGTGACAGTACCCCAGAGAGCCTCTCCCAAAGCTAACACATGAACAGAGCAGGCTGCCCCTCCTTGGGTGGCTCAGCTGTTTGCACATCCTGGGATCCTATGGTAAAGGCCATGGCTTGGTTGCTGCACTGTAATATCTGCTGAACAACTGTGCATGGCCTCGGCGTAATTACAGCTGTTAAACTGGAAGCACACGCTGCAGCCTCCACTTCACCTCTTATTCCTGACTAAGGAAACACTGAAAGGGTCTCACTGCTGACCAAAGAACCACAAAAAGCTTTTGGAGAGAAAAAAAGCCAAAGAGAGTCAACTGTATAAACTTCAGAGAGGCTTTGGGATCCTGTAGAGGTTAGATATGTGGAATGCAACTGGTCTGTGCAGAGCACAGCAGGCTGGGAGTAACTGCCAAGCCTTGCAGAGCTTGGGTAGTTATTATATAATATAAAGCAATTGAATTGCAGATACAGTCACTCAATAAAGCTGTTGAGTCACCTACATTTCAAAAAATGCACAAGGTAAGTTTGAACAAATTAACTGAACCAAAAAAGTCTATATCAGAGACTATTATTACCAACTCAAGTAATCAGCAATCCCCAGATACTTCCTTGATGATTTTATATAGATATAAATCCAGGTTAAAATATTAACTAGTATTTTAAAGGACGTATTGGTAGAGTGAGTTTTTATTTGAATGAGTTTTAGTATTTTCCTTTATACTGCCTTTCACTTAGCATTTTCTTTCCTTTACTTCCTCCAACCTTTTCTTTTCCATTTACCTTTTTTTGTTTGTTTCTGTACTAGCTGCCTAAAAAAAAAAAATCTAACCTAAAACACAAACCCTGCCCACCTCATCCAAAGAAGCCATAACCAGCTGATCCAACAATGTGTCTTCCATTCAAGCCAGTGAAATCATTACATGTATCTTCACTGAGATTCTCTTCTGCTCGAAGAACCTGCCAAAACACAACCCCAAGCCAACCCAAACGCCCAAAAATAAACAAAACCAACAAAAAAAGCAACAAAAGGGTTCAATTCCTTTCTCAAATATGAATGTAAACACACTGATTCTTTCCACTCCTAACAGCATCATGCGGAGAAAGACTGTAGGGCTTTGTAACACCTTTTTCAGTTATTACCGTCCTGAATAAATGGCTGCTGGTGCCCTGGCAAACTGAGCTCAGTGTTAACCTCATTGGGACAAGGTGTTTGTGCAGCAAACAAACAGACCAAAGAGCCAGCAGCACATCCATGTTCAAACCTGCTCAAACCCAAAGATTACTGCTGCACTCTGACAAGTCCCCTCTTGTCACCTCGGTTACCAATGACAAAAAAGACAGCATGTTACTGCAAGCTCACCTTTATGCAACATACCAAACATAGCAAATCACGAATTTATTCAAGAGCTCTTCTCCCATCTCTTAGGCTCATTTCTGCCTACACTAAATAGGAAGATGCCACAGGGTGAAGGTGCACCTGACAAAGTGAAGGCAACACTGCTCATTTAAATTGGCAGACTGAAATACTATGATAGTCTAGTTTGGTATTTGTCAGTCATCTTTTAATCAATCACTGTTTCAATGTTTTCAAGTACCCAACCCATTCAATTAACAAGTTTTTTACTTCCAAATTAAACATCATGCTTACATTATTTTAAAGGACCATAAATCTTAAGGAAAATATCTGACCATGAATTGACAATGTGAACTAGCCATTAAAAGTCTTTCTGGACAATACTGACATGCATATATTCCAAGCCCAGTGAGTTTCAACACTGCACATTTTTTCATTTATAATCCCATCAAAAATCCACACAGCAACTTCAGCAGTTAACAGCATTTCCTGATTAACTGCAGGGAAGACAGAAACAAACTCCACCCAAATACCAAAATACAAATTGGTTCCCTTTACTTACTGTCAGATACAGTTTAGGATAATGGTCATTTGAGAGAGAAAGGAATTTTCAGTAATCCAGTGAAGAGATAAAATATTTTCCACTTCCATACCAGGTTATATCCACAAATACCAGTAACTTTATTTTGTTTTGCTTTTTTTTTCCATTCATTTAACATGTCTTTCTCTTAACTCTCACACAAAATCTATTCCATCTGTTTCTGAGTGCATCTTCATTTTAGATATTACTCCCATTATGATGACTAGGTTTTAAAGCTCTTTATTCAGATCAGGTCTTACTATCCACTGCTTTACTTCCCAAGCAAGGAACCAGGCCCTTCAGCTGGCCTGTGACAGCCCAGGCCCAAGGAAATCAATGGCACCATTGTAATTTGGGAGCTGCACAGGATCTGCCCCTGCTTGTTTAACAGCAGCTTTTCTATGTCCACAAGCACGAAGGCACAGAAGTCTGCTGAAAGTTCAAAAGTAGTTTTAATTTTTGTGCCCTGCTTTTCAAACACTTTTAAAGTTATTTGGGGAGTTGAAAAAAAAAAAACTAAAACAACAAAACATTTTATCCAGCTAGGCTGCAGTAGTGTTTAGTACAGTTCATTGCAGTAGGAGTGCTTGATGGGCATTTCCAGGCTGCTCCTTACCCTTCTCACAAGATCATGAGGATCCAATTAATTAATGTCAGAAAAACACTTTGAAGATATGAAGCACATTCTGTGATGATTTTCTCAAAGAACCAAGGAGCTTTTGTTTCAAAAGCCAAATTCTGGATGGAGGCATGAAATACAAACCTATACACTGGTGGATTTCAGCAGAAAACACCACTGAGAGAAGGTAAAGGAGGGCAGCATTGCACAGCAAGAAGTTTTAGTCACTGTTCCCACTTTCCCTCTGGAGCTACTCACCATGCTGAATGGATTTTAAGCCCTAAACAGCTACACTGATATTTGTGATCAATTTTAAAAGGCAGTGTCTTGAAATACTTCTGGAATATCTTAATGACGTACTGAAGTCTGGGAGCCTTTCAAAGACCAAGGAATTTACCAGCTCTGCTTCTGCTCATGGGCACTGTGAATGCTAAACCATGCAGGAGATGAAAGCTCTGGCCTGTTATTGCATTCCCTCAGAAGATCATTTCTAGCCCAAGGATATGGACTCGGCAAAAGCTGGATCATCATGCCAGCCAAGAGGTTCTAAATAAACATGTAATTCCACTCTGTCATTTCTGTTGGGGATGCCAACAAGCAGCACCTTTGGTAGCACCTCACTTTCATCTCTGATTTGAAACCCAGTGCTTTGTAAAAGATGACCGTAATTTATTGGATGTTCAACATGCCAAAACAGAACCTGGACTTCAGTAACTCAGACCAATTACACACATCACTACTAACAATAAACATTTGCTTGAAAAACCTTACTTACAGAGTGTGTTTTTAAGGTTTTAAGTTGCAAGAGTCAGCACTTATGCAGATCTAGTGTATTCCACTACTGCATTATTCTGTACAATTAGTGAGAGAAGTTTCATCCCTGCAAGGGGTGGCACTCAACTGCCTTAGGAGAGCAGAAAAAGAGGTAAGAACTGCAACTCAGAAATTGAAGGCTTTTTTTATGGTTTTCAAGGGAAGAAAGTCACAGGATGGTTGTTTCATACTGGAGAAGGGAAGAAAAAGTCCAAGTAGGTGGTGATGCAGAACAGATACCAGTTCCTGATAAAAAAAAAAAATCCAACAGGAATTTGACTCTACATAAACAATGCTGTACCAATGTTAAGACCACAGGCCAACAGATGGCTCACATATGAGCAGATACCATAATCTGATCATATAAACTCACAGCTGACTGTTAATTCATTCTGCCTCTGAGACAGGATGGAAATTCAAACACTGTAAATTAAAATGACACAATTCAAACCAAGTGAAAAGAAAACAGCCTTAGTCCATTACTAATGACACCAAGTTCATCAGATGCATCTCTGATGCATATGCAAAATACACTAAGGAAACACTAAAAATTGTGTAACATCACTGTGTAATCAAGTCTATGTGCTCTGTCACAGTATTCCTGTGTTCCAACATGCAGCATTCTGAGGTTTAGATTTTCAAACCTTACAATCTGACAGACAACTTATTAACACTTTAATACTAAGCAGAGTTGAGGCTCTCTACACTTCTTTACAGAGTACTCCCCAGCACCTACAGAACTAAGGCGACTGGAGATGTATATAACTAATTCAGAAGATTAGCTGCATTCCAACACGCCTGATTTGAGTCAGACCTCATAGGTATCCTAACCATATTACCATTGTTTTCTGCTTATAATAAGTGATGAAAAGAATGAAAAAAGCCTTCATCAACTCACCTCCAGGAAAGTATCAAATTTCTATTTGTACATCTGCATTAGGGATGATACTGAAATAAACCACAAATGCTTACATCCCACTCCATACTCCCTGTCTCTTCCTCCTCCTTTAGATATATTCCAAGGTAAGAAAAAAATGATTCTGTTTGATTTCACCTTTGCTTCAACAATGAATGCAGTGGAGATACTAAAAACATGGCAGAGATTTCTGCCATAAAGGAACACTCCCAAGGGCCACCGTCAGGACAAGCTAATTCAATGTTACCCTGAACACATTAATTGAATTTCCCATGTTTATCTTTATAAATTAGACTATTTGTAAAGCTTATGGCAATGTACTAAATTACATGTACCAAATACGACACTTCTTCACAGAGCAGAATAAAACTCTGTAATTTTCCTTTGTAGTTCTCCAAAATCTGCACAACTGCTCAGAACTGAACTCACATGAACAGGCATGGGGAAGGAATCCTCTGTTCATTCATAAAGCAGTGAAACTTTGCTTAAAGTAACTCACAAACTTTGAAGTTTCAATGCAAAATAGCTCTCCCTCTATTAAAGCTAACTGCTGGCAGAAAAGTAAACTAGGTCTGGTGCTCATTAGGACTCTATGAACAAGCCACTCAAAACAATCCACGAGCAACTCTTCTGACCTAGAGACTCAGAAGCTTCAGGGATGAACTATGATGTGCTATTTAGCAAGGCAAGGGTTAGAGGAAAAATTGATTTCTCATTGTATCAATAGATAAAAGTCAGAAGAAACCACAAGTTCTTAAGACTATGTACTTTTGTTTCACCAGACACATGGGAGACTTTTCTTCAGAAGTCTGCTTTGCTGAAAATGCAACAGAAAATTTTGATGCTGAAAAGTTACAATCTCTTGACACAAATTTTGGACTGCACCATGCTTTGCCATCTTTTTTTTTTTTCTTTTAAATTGGCAGAAGACACTTGAAGAAAGGTATTGTGTGTTCATAAATTTAAGCTCACACGAAACAAATTTCCATGACTTGGCCCTCCTCTGCATTAATTAGGCTTGGGAAGGAAAGAAAAAGTATTTTGTAAGAACAATCAAAAAAATCTGAGGAACTGTCATTCTGAATATAAAACAATCTCTTCTAGTTTTAACAGACACTTGAGGAAAATTCAATCCCCTCAGTCCTCTACAATATGAGCCTAGAAGAGAATGATGAAGTGTTATGACAGAAATTCAACAGTTAACCTTTAATTCCACTTACTGAAGGAATTTTAATTCTGCAGTCTGACTAAACACCAGCAGACACATTACACACTAAGGTGTTGTTGCCATAGGTCCTTACAAGTAGTTGTAATGATGAGGACTCATTTCACCAACAAAAACATGTCTCTTTTCCAAGTTTTCCAAAGCTCTGGTATGGCTTATCATTAAAATGTCCCCACGCTTGGTTAGAGTCCTACTAACAGATCCACTCTTGCTCCTCCCTGAGGCTCAGCTGCCATGGTTTCAGTGGCACTCCTGAACAGAACCCTGATTTGAAGTTAGTTCAGGTTCCTTGCCCAGGCCCCACAGAAGGTGTTGCAGGTGTGGAGGAACCCTCACGCCACTGCAGTCACAGCGAGGGAGCGCTCGCTGCCTCAGGCCGTGTTCTTCTCCTCCACAGAAGAGCTGGAGCAGGGGAATGGAGTGAAGGACTAAGGATTAACCCAAATAACAACAGCTGCAGCTGGACTGTTACGCCCTTAGAACCCTTCCTAGCACTTCACGGTTACCAGTGGTCAGCACATACTCAGCTGTTCAGTCTTGGGGTCCCTAAGCCATGTCTAGATTAGCCATGCTAGCTGGTAACTTTTGCCAGATAGCTCATTAAAAACCAGTCCATAATCTCAGAGCAGACATCCACCTGACCCACATCTTTCAACACACTCCCAGTATTTTCAGAATTACAGTAATTCGGTATTCAAAAAATGGAGTTATGACCATGAGGCAACTACTGCTGCCATGGGTACAAATATGAATGGGAGACTGGCTCTGTAGTGCTTCTAAGCATCCAAATTCTTCTGACACAAAGTGTTTGAAGTAATATTCAATAGAAAACAAAGACACTGGGCAAGCTAAGAAATAAAGGATAAAGTTTAATCTCCCTTGACTAACTTAATCATACAGACTATAAATCAAATTTTAAATCCCCATATATATTGTGTATTAGAAAAGACTTGGATTTCTTTTGGAATTTAATGCTGCAATATAAAAATATTCTCTGCAGATGAAATCTCTTTATTGGATCCAACCATGAGGCCACTAATCATGTAGAATTTCTACTGGGTGATTATTTTACTAAAAGAGATTTTGAAAAGGGTAAAACCCAAAAATGTTGAAATTGAGCAGTTCAAAGGGAAATAAGAGAAGGAACAGCAAAAAAAAAAAAAAAGTTTCTTTTACAGAATCAAAGATGTAAGAACTAATTCTATCTGACTAGATCAAGGGATGCTTAAGGAACAAAGAAAGGTTTTTCGCAATCCAAAAGAGAATTTTGCTCAGAATAAAATAAGATTATGGAATCAAAGAATGCTGCACAGAAATATCTGTAACAATTGAAACCAGGTTCTCAACCATTTCTTCTTAAGTTTTGTTGTGTAGCAGTTGAACAACTATTTAAATTAGTAACAACTTCTCCTCTTGGCACAAAAGGAAAGAATTGTGTCTTCATGAGATTTGGGAATTTGCCTATGGATAGTTTATGAATTTGGATTGACTCTGGTCATTCTTTATGCACAGCTAAGTCACAGAATAAAATTAATTTTGAATTAAAACCTGTAAGAAAAGGAGAATAGTACTGTATCAGACCAATGACTACACCTTGCTAACAACTTTATAAACTAGTGTTTATTCCAAGTCAAATACAGCTGAGCAATAGATTACATATGAAGGATTTTAATCAACTCCCAAAGCTAATAACTTTCAAAGAGTACATGACATTTCCAACATAGTCTTGTGTTGGCCTTTACAGGGACAAATGAAGAAAGGAGTGAAAGCAGAGAGTCAGCTGCATTAGTTAGAGGAGAATTCATTTTACTGAATTTTGTCCAGTGCCATGAAATTCATACACCAAAAGGTGCTCCATTAGCACCCACTGTTCAGAGAGCTCAGGTATTTTAAGAAGCCTTGAACATATAATGTGTTGATATTCCATCACTGTGCACCCTTCAAATGAGTGTTTTCATGGAAAATGCTTGGTGGTTTGGCCATCAGCTAGAAGACAAAAATAATCTAAAGCTTCAAGACCTAAAAGGGTCCCATTAATTGGGTTCAGATTAATAAAAACTGTTCAAATAGCCCATCTCTTTCATGTTTTATGATGCATCTTCTTTGAAATTCTTGCATTCAAGTTCTTGGTTCTATCCATAACCGAAAAGAGAAGTCTAATCAAAACACTGTGAGAAAGGCTGAAATTAAAGATTTTGGGGTCTGACAAGAAGCAGGAGACACTGAAAATCTTGCAGAGTCAGTTTTCNGGGGGGGGGAGGAAGGGAGGGTTGCAAAATTATATAAGCAACCAGATTGCTGGGTGTTTTACAAGTGAAACTGAACAGCCAGCCTCTCTGAGCTTCCTCTCACTATTTTTGAATATTTTATTTTATCCCTTTCCCTGCCTTTCAAAGCAATCTTTCCCTATTTCATGAGAAGGGAAAGAACCATTCCTTTAATACAGAACTTTTGAAACAAACACCTCAGTGGGACTCATTGCTGCTGGCTGCTGTTCAGATTATGTATTTGCAGGGCAGATCATCAAAGCAACAGCAGGTTTCAGCTGCTGCTCTGTTGTAGCAAGTGCTGTTTTTATAAAGAACAATGCTTACAAACAAATGGTAAAATAACACACCACCACCTCTGTTATATGATGACACAACTAGGAAATGAAAACGTGATTTCTATGGGTTCCAAAACCAGTCATCACCACTGCCACCAACGAGCAGGTATGAGCCAAAAAGCACAGCCAGCACAGGCAGCTGGAAAGAAACATTCATACTCTTCTTTAAGAGGCAGAGGATAAAGGCCGAGAAGCCATTTACCTGGAAAAACAGCAACATGGAGAATTCTCCTGGAGATTCAGACTAGGTGGAAAGTCATGAGCCTCCCAGGCAAGGCACCTCTTGCTCAGCACCCCAGCTCAGGGCTATCCCTCAGACCTCCTGCCCACAGCAAACAAGGAGAAACTTATTTCAAAGCTCCTAAGTGAAAACACTTGGCAAGGGACCTGCAGAGAACTGTTCTGTAAGCCAATGGTGGAAAGCTGGGACACACAAGTTAACCCAGCCACCAAGGCTTAACCTTAGGCCAGAGGAAGGAGTATTTCCCATCACCCAGAGGAGTAGCAAGATCTGTATTTTTGTAATTTTTTAAGATTGGTCATTTAATATATAAAAAAGAATAAACTAGCTTTTGAGAAAGTATTTCTTTTGTATGCTTTCAAAACATGCCTGGAACCCTACAGACCACTGTACAGAGTATTAGATACCAGCTGGCTATTTAATGAAGCCAGAAGGGAAAAGGTCACCTTGGAATTTCCTATAATAAGATAACCCTGCCAGAAACTCTAAATTGTAATTATTTAAGCAACAACAATAATTGAAAAAATATATGGTCAGCAAAGAATAATGTCCTGGATATATTCTGTTCCAACTACAGGTCATTATACTAGGTAAGATGCTTGTGCAACCTGAATTCAGTGGAGTTGAATTCATTAGGGTTGAATTTCATCCAAAGCCTTAACAGCTTCAAGGGTTTTAGTAAGTGATCATCCCAGCCAAGTAATACATGTTGGCTACAGTGAGATGAACATTTATTTAGTGAAAGAAACACTCTCTGCAGAAAATCAATTTCAAACTATTTTAAGGACAATAATTGAAAGGAAATAGAAGTCTAAGTGTGTGTACAGGGAGAACTGGGCATCCTAATAATGAACTACAGGTGAGAAATGTTAGAAAGTGAGCGATTACACATCTCTGTTTGTCTTGATATACTGGCTCCTATTAGTTTCTAACTCTTTCGCATTAGAAGCAAACTTGCGTTGGTCTTAATTTTTCCTTGCAGCTTATCTGTACATACATTATTCTCAGACACAGGAATATGACCACAAAGAGCAAGATCCAAACTCAGGCTGATCCAAAACTTCTTGCCAGGATATGCTTCTAAGACTCCTGTCATCACCGGGTGTAAACCAAGGACTCCTCATACCTCTGTGCCTTGAACCTTTCACAAGAATACAGGAGCCAGACTGGCTATGGTAAAGGTAATTAACACCACTTAATGTCAAAGCAAGCTGTAGGCTCCACGCATACTGAAACTGCAGTTTGCAGAGAAGACCATGAAATTATTAAAAATCACCATATAAACCCATTTAGCCATAACCAACCAACTACAATACCACACTTTTCAGCTCACGGAAATGTGACCTATTCAATTTCTCAGGCCAGCATACCCAATCTAAACATAAATCCTGAAGGGAATCTGTCAGCAATTAGTGTAGTATTAAATCACAGGCACTGAACTGGATAGCTGCTAAAAAATGCATGTTTGTCTGATCAGACTCTGGGCTTCTGTGCACAAAATAACAGCCACAGAAAAGCACCTTCCTGGACAGGTCAGCATCAGACACTTCAGTATTGGGGCTGTTTTTCAATCCCTGGTGAGAAAGACAAGTCTCTTGGGAGACCTCTGCTGCTTTTGAATTAAGGCATAGCCACACAAAGAACAATTAATTTAAATAACTATTAACTCAGAGAATCAATATATCTACAACTTGCAATTCTAGCTAACTAAACTGAATTAAGTGGAAAAAGTCAGAATCTTCTCTGCTCATCAGGTCTCTTATAAAACTGACATTGAATTGAAACTTTTAAGGTGCCCCCAAATTTCTAAAGCATCTGCTAATGGCCAGTCTGGCAGAGTCAGAAAATATTTGACCAAATATAGAATCTGAAGCACTGAAGAACAAGACTGAGTGGAGACAAAGAAATAAGGCAAAAGCCAATAACCAGGAGTTATCAACTTATATTGCCAGTTCCATGTTTTTATCGGAATGCTTGATTTGCAAACATTTTCCAAAAACCCCTCAAGTTCTTCCTGTGTAGTATTTTCTGACTCTCCAGTTCAGTGTTCAGGAAATAGGGACACAACAGTTTCACTAGGATACCTAATCATAAAAAGCATTTCTTAGGAAGACTATTCAAAATGTTTTGCTTTAAGTTTACACACTGATAGTAATTGCCTCTTCAGACACTAATAATTCAGTCTGAAGTTTCCTTAGACTT
This sequence comes from Phainopepla nitens, assembly GCA_013400175.1. Classification (NCBI taxonomy): domain Eukaryota; kingdom Metazoa; phylum Chordata; class Aves; order Passeriformes; family Bombycillidae; genus Phainopepla; species Phainopepla nitens. The sequence continues at coordinate 1,104,770 of VXBQ01002032.1, read as the reverse complement.
TGAACTTGCTGTGTCTAACTTCAGTTTATTTAAGAAGTGATTCCTTAAATCTTTTCTCCACAGTTTGGAGCACGTTGTTGGCTGTACTAAGAAATATCTTTGTTGTTTAACTCCAGCAGAGAACAGTCAAGAGTACAAAGGACAAAAGGTAAAAAAAAATAGTTATTCTTATCCAGAGATTGCAATTACATTTGTTTCTAAGTAATGCATTAAGGAAGCCACAAATGCAAAAGAGACACTCCAACTCTGATGCACTGACACATACAGGAGTGCACTCAATGATTAATACAATGTTCAAGTTCTTGGGAAGGTCCCAAGTGCATCAGAATAAACATACACAATAGTATAGCTTTGGGTTTATTCCATAAACTCCATAAATGACAAATTGCAGGCTTTTGTTTTGAGCAGAAGTGCAAGAATTACCAACAGAGCACTGGCCGTTCTCCTGCACTGGGAGAGCCACTGAGCCCAAGGCACACTGAAGCACTGGAACAGAAGTTTATTATAAGCAGATCCCTGGCATAAAGTTCATTCCAAGCCCTGAAAATTCCAACGTGCATCCTTTCCTCCATATTACTATATTCATTGCAGCTTTTTCTGCACAGAACCATTTATTCTTGTGTAAAAAATAAAATTTAAAAAAATCATTAACAGCAATTAAAATAAGTATATTTTGAAGCATATTAGTTTATTTAATAAGCACCACATGAAGGAAGTCAATAAGTATATATATTATAAAGCTCTTCACATGATCACAGCAGTGCCTCTAGCAATGTTTATCTTCTACATTCCTGCCAGTGTTCTAATATAACGCCTTTATTTGCTGTAATTTCGAATGTCTAAAGAGATTTCGAAATGTTATTTTAAGTTCAAGAGTTGCTAACAATCTTTCATCATGAGATGTACTGTTTGAATACTGGGAATACTGCTACAGGGAATACTGCATGAAAACAGTTTTCAGAGCACCTTTTCACAGCCCCATTAGTATCAGGCCCTGTTGTTTTCATACAACAAATTCCTTAAAACCACATTCATGTTCAGACACACCAATATTCACAAGAGTGCTATTAACATCCCTTGGACTTTTGTTTAAAAAAATATTAATCTGCAAGTTTTATTTTAATCATAGATTGTGTATACTGGCATGTGCTAATAGAAGATGCTAGAAATAGCAGAATATCATTTTACAGAAAGCACAGAAAATGGATTAGATCCAAAGATGTTTCTATCTCATTTAGTGTCTGCAATTACTTAAATCCATGAAAAACAAAACAAATACATAATATATTCCCTGAAGGAACTGTAATGGGCTTTACAATTAGCAGTGAAATAAATCCACTATGAAACAAACATCTTTGTAGCAAATAGCATTCAGGTAAGGAACAAAATGTTAGGAGACTTGCCCCCACTGGGAATTATCTACATTCCCTCGGACAGGCCACCTCAGAACCCCACAGGCTGCGATGGCAGAAGTGTGTCTGGTACCTTTTCCTGGACTCCATCCCAAACCCACATGACTCCACACTCAGACAACTGCCCCAGAAACAAACTTGTCCTTGAGTTACAGACATTACCAAATTATCTCAATTAAAGTTCATTGTGCAGTTCATTTCAAACCTACACATTTTCAAGCACTGTATCTTTGAGTTGTGTATTAAGCTAAATTTTAATTTGAAGTACTGACACCTCCTTCCCAACAGATTGCCTTGCAGTTGAGGCTATGGATATGGATTGCAACCAGCTTCTTTAAATTAGGTTCTCAACACACAATATGCAAAAAAACCCACATTCCAAATAATCATTTCAGATCTGTGTTATCTGGCTTTAAATTCTGCCATTATCTCAAATCCCAATCCCAAAGATGCAGAGGTATTTATACTCCAACCCACGTTCTGCAGCACAAGTGCTGTAACATAGTGGTCCCACTGAAGGTATCATGGTCCTACTTAATTCAGTGGCAAGTTTCCCATGTCAGTATGAGAACTGTCCAGTTGATGATTACCAGTGGGATAAAAACTATGTCTTTGTCTCCAGCATGTGACAGAAGTGCTTTGCCAATGGAAAGGTCTGTCCAAGGTCAGCAGTTCTGTTATACACGAGCCAGTAAGAAAATACTGCTGAAAACTTCTTTGAGAAATCATTATGACATAGCTCAGGGCTGTACAGAAGATAGCCTTCTCTATACTTTATAGAGTTGGTAATACATAGCTTTTTCTCTTAGCTGCAAAAAAACCACTAGAGTAAGTATACAGACTGATGAATACATCATTAATAGTTATGAATAGCTATTATATAACACTCCAAAACTGGACTGCTTTCTTTGCTGACAAACACACACTAGAAAACCAGCATGAGATGTTTCCTGGGGAATTTCAAATACACCTCATGGCTCTATTAGCCTGTAATGGCTCACTAAGATGCACTAGTTAATGTTGCAGCCCATTCTTGACTGCTAAAATATTTTCCTTTATCACATCGACACTCTTCCTACAGTAAAGATCTACAAGATATGGAAAGCCTAAAGGGAACTGGAATACTTGGGCAGGGGGAGAAAATATTCTATTTGTGCTGTATTAAATTAAATTCATTCTAAACTGGGATTTTATGAAAAGTTAATTACAAAGTTCCATGAACAACCAAACAGCCCATCTCCTTTAATCCGCATATTCTGACTACCCAGATAACATTCCAGAAACACTTTAAACCTTTATATACCACTGTCATGCTTTCTCTTTTTAACAGAATTTTATTGTTTTTCAGTGGCAAGAACTTAAAAATTTTATTCTGGAATCACTCCAGCTTGTGTGCAAAAGCCAAAAATGCAGTCCTCAAAATGAGCAAACCTCAGTAAGCTGAATCATATTCAGCAGAAACATTAGAACGGTGTTTTTTATGAGGGTCACAGGTTTTATGAAAATGAGCGATAGACTACTACAAAATAGTTCACAAAAGCAGTAGGGAGAAGTTTTCAAACATTTGGATGAGTCTTAGCAGAGTTTGGAAGTCATATTCTTGCCTGCTTTTTTCAGCACCTCCTGATTTTAAAGAAATACATCCTTGTGAACACTTTCCTGATTGCTCAGTTGCTTAGTACTTTTGATGAAAGCGTGGAGCTTGGTAAATGTGCTTCATGAAACCACATAGAACTCAAGACGACCTCCAAAACACAGAAAAACAGGGTAACTGATACCTAGGAACATCTGCTGTCATCTCCTAAATGACCTTGAGCTGACTTCCAATTTTGCATTGAAGGAACTAAAATGTACCAAGTGAAAGGAAAACCAAAAGCAACCAACTTACGTTCCCTGGGAAAAAGAAAAGGAATGGTGCTTACAAGCAGCTCTGATGGCTACAACTGGATTATGACAGAACACGGTACTGAAAATTCAGTTTTGCAAAGCACTCAACTACTTCCTTAAAGGAATGGCTGCTGGGTTACTTTTCTTGTTGCTGCTGCAGCATAGGAACAATTTTAATTTTTTTATTATTATTTTTAAAGTTCGAGTCTTCTGCTTATTACCATAAATACAGAGAAAACAGTAAATGCCAGATCTGAGTTTTCAAGTTTCCCAGCTCCACCAGTGTTATGTGCACTATAAAAATGTCTAAATTTGGAATGCTATTTTATCAGTGAGAAATTTGTGACCACCAATATGCCAAAAAACCAACTTCCTAATTACCATTTCACTTGTCCAATAAATTATTTGATAAACCTTTCTCTTCGTTTCAGCTTTCTGATCTGCTTGAACATGTTAATTTCTGTTCTGGCATAACTCACCTGCCTCAATAAACCACATTTATTGTGTAACAATGTAAGCAGAGTGGCTGGAGTCCTTCTAGGCTGGAATTACATCCTCAAGAATTCCTAACATGGGAGGGAGCTGGCAAATTTAGCAGACTAAATCCATATCAGCTCTTTTAAATAAAACATATGAAATGGATAAAAACAAAAAAGAAGAAAGAAAAGATGATAGCATAAACCAAGAGCTCAGGGGATAAGGAGTTAAGGAGTCGCATGGGAAAGAAAAACTTTGTCACTTTCCCATACATGCCAACAGCCTGGTTATTTTTAATCAAAAACGTTACTCTCTTTCTGTCCTGCCCATTACAAAAATGTTCAAGTGGCTCAGGACATTTTAATATAGTTAAGGGAGTTTTTCTGTCAGCTGTTTTCAGATACTGGCACATAAATCTGATCAAAAAACTGCATTCAACTCCATGATTTTATATATTAGTAATGTGTCTGCTTTCACTGTACTGCCAAGTCAGCTGTGTTCTCACCCATTTTCTACCAAATGTAGAAGTATCCAAGGAAATTCTTTAGACAGAATTATTGGTTTAATCCATCATAGATTAAGTTAAAGTTGATGGATGCTACACAAACTGTTCTCATGAAAAAACAAATGCTGGTGTACATTGCTTTATAACGTATCAAAATCTCATTTGGATGAAACCAGGACAAATAAGAACTGAGAAGACCACCCAGAAAACAGGTTCAGAACATCTGGCTTTCTTGGACTGTGGGTAGCTTATTCTATTTCTTCTATCTTGAAGTAAATGTTTGGTAAAATTACGGAACTCATTTTCCAGTTCAGACTGTTCCCCATAATAACCTCCCATGTACAGGGAACGTTTCTGTAGAATTCATTCCATCTCCAGCAGGAATTAAGGGGAAGAAAGTAGAAAAGAGACTAAAAGGAATTCCATAACGAGCGCCTTCCTTTCTTGTACCTGGGCAGCAGCTGAGATGCTGTACCCACCAGAAGGGAGATAAAGCAGCTCTCCAACAACAGGACTGGCATTTGCAACTTCTAGTACAGTTAGACAGTTCTAGCAATAACCACACCAAGCTAGCACAGAAGTCCTCAGGTGGCTCCAATTCTACCATCTGCAATGGTAATTTTTAAGACAGATCTGAGGATGGTGAAGAGAAAACTGAAGGCTGAGGGGTAGGTTTTATAAATCATAAGTAACTCTTCTCTTCCAGTCCACTAACCAGAATTGGAGAGAATTGGTGAGAATGCCCACAAAACATGCACAAATGTAGACAAACTAAGGACTTTGTAACCTGGGAACACGACAGGTTACAGTGGGGAATGCCACAGTTCATAAATGCACACAAGACTGATGTAGATCTGGTATAAATTCCACATAATCTCTGATCTGCAACCCACTATACATATCTAGAAGTATACATTTAGAATGTTATGTTCCTATAATATTCCAGGATCCTCCATGGTTTTGAATTAAGGACCTGCTTCAGAATAAACAACTGTAGAAAGACAGTTGTTGGATTCTGTGAATACCTCCTCAATATCAAATTATCTCAATAAAATATTTATATACTTTCACTTTAAAAGAATGAAAGTTTTTTGCAATCAGAAGATGCTCTTTTCTCCTCAAGCAGCCTTTTATATAAACAAGCATCTGCTTGGCTGGATTCTTGAGTGATCAGAGAAGGTAAATGATGTGGGAAAGGGAAACATCACAGTGGTACCAACTAATAGGAGAGACTAAAGCCAAGTCAGACAGACAGGGAAATAGATTGTAACAGGTCTACACTGTTTGTCATGCAGGATCAATCTAGAATTAAAACCAGCCAGTTAGTTCTGATCCAAACAACTGTTTAATTATTTATTTTCTTTCCTCTCTTCTTGACATTGATTTCACACTGCTCAGAAGGCCTTTCCTGGCATAACTTCTACCCAGTTGCACTAGCACACAAAGCATTCTTCATTCACTGAGATGAAACTTACCCAAATAGTTGTTGCTCTTTGACATCTCAGTAATGTTGATTTTAGTAGCTCCTTCAGGAATTTCCACTATCTTGTGGTAGCCAAGATTTGTTAGCGTGTGTTTGAAAACTCCAGACACAACCTTGCAAGCAGTGTTGTCCCCTCCACATATTCCACACTTGTCAATCACCTTGTCAGAACCCAGGTAGTCGTCACAGCCAATGCTCTGCAAAATAAAGTAAGATTTCTTTTTCCAAGATCTTACAACTGCAGACTTCAGACATAACAACCGAGAATATAATGACTTTCAGAGAAGAATAAATTCTGAAATGATTTTGTGAATTAGCATTTCAGCAATGTCTTCTGTATGGAAAAAAGCAACAAACCCCAAAGGGTTCTCAGACTTGGCATTTTCAAGGTAGCTAACAGGTTTTTACATCCTGCCAGGCAAAATCCAAGAATATATCCTGAGCAGTAATGCATTGATCACGCTGACTGCATACTCCTCAGCTGAAAGAAAAACTGAACAACATGGTTCCCACAGCTGCTGCTCAGAAAAGAGGGGGAGAGCTATGATTTTGTTATAGTTCAAAGTAGGCTTTCTACAGAAGCAGAACTACCTCCTCTATAGTCTTGTCTTACTCTTCTCTAAAAGTGAGCACTCAGCCTATTCTCACCAAAAGAGGTATATGAGAAATCTTTATACTGCATCTAGAGAGTTAGAGAAGAAACCCACCTGTTCATAGAGTAGAAAACTTTCAACCCACTCAGTAACACACAGCTGGACAGGATAGTTTAAAACAAAATCATTTCCTAGAATCATAAAATGGTTTGGTTTGGAAGGGGACCTTGAAGATGATCCAGTTCCAGCCCCTCTGCAGGGACACCTTCTACTAGACAAGATTGTTCCAAGCCCCATCCAATCGATCTTGACTTGTACAATCCATAAAACAGCTTCCCTAAGATGAGATGCTAAAGGAATCCTGGATGAATAGGGATACAACTGTGTTTTTGCAAAAACAACACTGCCGGGCATTTTCTCTAACAGTTTAAAAAACAACTTATCTGAGATAAATCAGCTTCTGTTTTGTGACAACACAGAAAACACTTCAGCAGCAAGCCAAGGAAGAGATTTGATGTGCTGGAATTTTGCTATTGGTTATGGCCTAAGTATAGCCTGGAGATAAGTAGGAATTTGTGACTGGCTGACAGCTACGCAGCATACAGACAAACCACACGGGATTACTTCTGGAGTACGGGCTTGAATTTGACTTGGCTGGTGAGGAAGCTCCAGATCCTCAGGAGACAGCTTTAAGATAAGCAGTGGATATTTCATATACCTCATGACAATACCTGTAAGTTATTAACAAGCAGAAAATTAGCCGCATGTAATTAGGAACTCTGTATTCCTCAGAATAATATTTGGTTTTATTTGTGAAAACGGTAGAAGTGCCCAATTCGGGGCCTGTTGTTACAGACATCATTGTACTTACATGTATATGTCTTGTTGGAGACAAGCCACTCCCCAAACCCTTTAAAAACACAGCATAGCTGATCTAGCCAGAGCCAGCATGTCCAACAAACAAACCCCTGCAACCCACACACCCCCAAAAATTACACAGGCTACTTCTTGACATCACAGGAACCATTTTATCCAGCCTCTTTCACACAAGGACATTGGGGGTTACAACATAAGGAGCTTGTCAAAATACCAGACATCCGGGGTTTCACCCCTACGGTATTCCATTGATAGCTTACTCAGGAGAAAGATCTGAGAGTGATCAACAAAGGAATTCCAGCAAGAACTACAAATATCATCAAGTAGTAGGACTTCACAGTAAGACAAGTATTGGCTTTATTTACAGTCATTGAAGCCAGCAGTAGTGTGTTCTTCAACTTCAGCACATCAACAGCAATATTGGAAAGTCAATCAAAATCTCCTAATCCTCAAAGAAAACCTAACTAATTTTTGTCCCAGATTTTGAAACTAAATTATATTATTCTATTTCATCATTTTGTCCTATAATGAGATACAAGAATAATGATGTCCACAAGGTGGCACTTAAAATCCTTGTGAAATCAAAATGTAGGTCTTTGTAAAATAATAAAAAAATTTAATTTCTTACACCTAAACACAAAGTTGATATTGCACTTCTTTTCAAATTAGCCCTTACCACATGAGCAACAACTCCCACCGCTTTGTTACCAGTAATACATTCTTAAAAATTTATCAATCAATCCAAGGATTTCTTTTGCTTTAGAATGAAATAAAATGTTCTACTAAACTGAATGAAAAAGAAATCTCAAACTGTTTATTCTTGTATCATATACTCTCCTTGTCTGGTGACCAGGTGGAGTTCATTTATCAATCCTAAATAAATATTTTAATCCAAATCCTCATGTCTTTCCTCCAAAGAAATCCTCACTGACATCAAAGTTGCATCAATTGGAAATTTGCCAAGTCATAGAAGTCGGCATATTTATGGACTTGACAGGGCAGAATTACATCGATTCCATGGTCTTCACAATGCAAAATTTACTAACAAATTTAAAAGACTTTTGGACTTAAGTGCGTCAAACAGAAGTATGGTTTGTTTTGTTTTTTTCATTCATATGAATTTTTGTGTAAAAGTAAATCACTCCCACTGAGTCTAGGAAAACGAGAAAGATCAAGTCAGGAAGCACCTGAGAAAATTTTATGTACACAAATCTTTGGGACCAGATGAGGTCACAGTGATTGGTGGTGATGCCTAAAAAGCAACTGCTACATCCATCTTCATTAAGGGCAAGGAAGACCTGAGGCTCAGTTGAGGTTGGTCACCCTGACAGCCCTCAGAAAGACTGCAGAGCCAATTCTCATTGAAGTAATTTTTAAATGTAGGATGGACAAAAAAACCAACAAACAAAAAACCAACCAAACAAAAAAACTCCGACAACAAAAAACCACAACCACCACCAAAAAAGAAGACTGGGATCAACCATAATGGATGTACCAAGGTCAAGCTGTGTCTGAACTTGTGATTCACTGACAAGTTCAGCATATGAATGGACAGGGAAGGATGTTCTCTGCCTTGACTTTAGTGAGGCCTTCAGAGTCTCCCTCAGTATCTAAAAGTCACATTGGAGAAATTCAGCCTGGGAAAGTTGACAATAAGGTATTGAGAGTAAGGTACTACAGACATGCTGTTCATGTAATCCTTTCCCTCCAGACAGGAGGTACAGTAGATTAAGAACAAGGAAGCACATACTGCTTTGGCATCTGAAAGCTCTGGCTCCTCATCTTTCAGAAGTACTGTCTGCATAAGTGGACTTAGATTCCTTTCCTAGGCAGTCAGTTTCTGGTATTTTCACCCCGACTTTTATTTCTTGCCTTTGATAAAAGTCTTTCTCCTCTCCACTAGGAAGGACTCTAGTTTTTCTGAGATTTTTCCTCTGAAGTCTGCCGAGAGATTGGCTGGATGGCTCTCCCCTCAATGTGTGAAGAAGCTGAGCATAATAATAACTACTTTTCTCTGGCCACTGTTAAAACCTTTGACTTTCACGTATGATCTTATAGATTTAACTCCTACAATTAGATAAACATAATTCCTTTCATTTCTCTCTGTCTGTGGAGGGTAATAAATGAGACATCAATGAAGATATTATGACTGCTAGAGAGTAATAGCCAGCACATGCCATTTTAACAGAACAGAAAGGAAATGCCAGCACAGCCCATGCCTGAAGCATTTTACTGGACGAGGCACTGTATGGGTACAGACACCAGTGCAAGGTTTGGTGGTGCATGTTCTTCAGTGGAAATGAACTGAACAGGCTGTTCAGCAGTGAGGAGCCACAGCTATACTTGAGCAAGAGGTACCTCCAGAAAACCTCCCAAGGCAGAGTACAACAAAGCCAGCAGAGCCTGCTTGTCTCACTTCAATGGCTCACACGTCTTCAAGGTTGCAGCCTAACCCTCATTTGTTTTACGAATCAAAGGAGCAATGCTGAGAATTTACATTCAACCACAGGATAACAAACAACATTCTAATGGCTCTCACTTGATTTGCGGTTAGCTATAACCATAATTTTTACCCAAACATTTGATCCTGCTTTGGCTTTCAAATATTTCCTGCTGTCCACAGACCTAACGCTCACAAATCTTTGATGCTATTTACAGCCCCTCACAATTAGATTGTGGTCACATCCAGATGTGGTCCACTTAATCAATCACAGATATTCTTACCTGCACAATAGCTGGTTTCATTACCCATCTATGCTCTATGTTGAACTTCATTTGGGCAGACAAATTTCAGACAGTAAGAAGAAGCAAGCTATTCATTTTTGACAACCTTAAGAATTCAAATTACATTTATAGTATGTAGATATGCACCAGTTTAATGAAGAAAAGCTACTCACATGAAGACATAAAGACTCTTTCACTAAGATATTCAATAGTTTCTTACTGGCTAGAAAATTACTTGAGAGAAAAAAGGTTTTATTCTTGTTACAATGGAAAAAGTAAAGCCATCCAGGAAAAGCAATCATGTGAAAAGATGGTCTTAGAGATATCAACTAGTAACAGCTAATAAAAAAAAATTAAAAAATCTAAAGTATGCATCTCACACTGATACCTCTGACAGATAGGAAAACAACTTCTCTCTTGTCGTAAGGAAAGATACTCTAAATGAAATTTGTAGCTCTCCCCCATACACAAACTCAGTGTAAGGTCTATGAAATTTGCTTAAACCCCCAGCATTGCTGCAACAATAAAGACCTGAAATACAAACAGACCACTGCTGGCTGTCACCTATCAAACTCAAAAGAGCTACTCAGCTTTGAGATCACACTCTACAGAGAGCTTATTAAAGGAGTTTACTCAAGTGTTTTGAAGTGGCTGTGTTAGCAGCATTTTAGAGTGAAGAAGATGAAGCAGCCTAATCCTAATATGTACATTCAATGGGCAAACACACCTAGAAGGTGAGTGCAGGGCTTGTGGGTTTGTCCCCATTTGAACCCATACAGTTCAATCAGCAGTTCTCATTTCTGCCCGGCTTAGGAGGAATCTGTCTTACCCACTTTCAGGAGCCTCTGGCACTGAATCCAGCCACAGCACACAACCCTACACAGAAGGAGGGTAGTTTCACCATGGCTGGACCCTGGGCCAGGCTGCTCCCATACATACCTGCTTCTAGACCACTTACAAGCACATCCAGGGTCCTGGGGCTTCAGTTCTGAGGCTTTGTACTTTCAAGTTAATCTAATTGTTCACATTCACTAAGAATGGAAATACTGTGATAGAATAAAACACCAGATGTACCTCCAATTGAAAGGCTGACTAATTTTTTGGCTATCTGAACATTAAATTTGCAACTGGAAACTCCATACCCTGAAAGAGGTACAATCAGTTCAAATAATGTATACACCTCTAAAATGCACTAATTTTTTCACTTCAGAATATTTAAAACTACAAGGACAGTAAAGCTGCTCTAGTACAAAAGCAGACTAAATCTAATCTAAAATAAATATTCCTAAATCACTTATTAACAAAGCACTCACATCTGCTTGAATACATTGATCTGCTGCTGCAAATATGCCAGATTACTTGACAGCCCAGATTCAGCAGGAGTAAGTGAACTCTATGCTTCTATTTATACAACTCCACTGGAAAAGCAGAGAGCCATTTCAATATCTAAGATACCAATATCAGATACCGATGCCGCACAATATAGTTCTTTAAGAAGGGTATCTTCTTTCCTAAAATTTGTATACAATGTGCATATTTATGATGTGCATCATAAGGCTAAAGCCTTCAAATATGCAGACAGGGCTTGGATATATAGATGTACTGAATTCAGTAACAGTGCAGTCTAAAATTCATGAAAAGGTTCTCCAAATCTAGCCTAAATTGACCTTGTTGGCAATGACAAGAAACAGTTAAACAAAATAACACAATTCATGTAGTTGATGTTAACTCTATGGCTTTTTAAAACACCTCTTATCTAAGTGGCTAAAGCTAATGCACGTCAGCACCACCCCAACTGTATCTTAGTGTTATTGTTGGCAAGTAGCACTGTACCCATTTCAGGATTCAATGAAAGGTTTTCAGAATTCTCTTCAAAAGACTGGTACTTCAGAGAACAAGTGTGAAACTCCATATAACCTCACCAAAGTTAGAGCTGTTTCCTCAATGCCACACACTGACTCCCTGCCAACCCTGAAATTCTGCCTTTTAATTTCCGGAGCTTTTACAATACCTGCCATTATTATTTTCTGGTTCATGAATGTCATAAAGAGCATAAACAAACAGTAATATCATTTAAAGCCAACCCTGAGGAAGAGAGCGAAGAACACAACTCATTTCAGTTATGAGTGGTGTTCAGAACAGCTTCTTGAGCACTTACAGCATACACTCACCTCTCCCACACAGCAGTGAGTCACTGCTTCTATGGCAACTATTTCATTGTTTCAAGGGAACTTCTTTGTCATGGTGACCTTTTGATGCTGTTTTTGTCCTGCCCTTTAGGAGATGGAAAAGATGCCAGTTCATTTTGCTATCTGAATGATGGAAAAATACAATCTGTTTCTTCTGAAAAATCAGAAGTGGCAGAGCAGCCACTCCACAGTGAGGAGAAAACTCCAATGGCACAGCCTGGAGTGGAAGCCTCCATTCAATACAGTTCTATTTTCTCCATCCTTGGTGCTGAACAGCTACACGGTATCACCCCAATTAACATCCATTTAAGCAATATGGATGATTCACTCAAAGAAACACAATTTATGCCTTTATACAATTTATATTTACAAATGCTCTCCTCACTATATGCAGCTGCAACTGCATACTTGCAAATACTTGCAAAGTCTTTCAAACTTACAGGTTCAAGTTTTCTACTTTCTTATTTTATTCTTGCAAAGCTCTATTTGAGCTTGCAGGACTGAAATACTGAAGTTCCACCTGTCCTAGAGAAAAATTATAGCCCTCAAAACAGTGCTGTGCAAATGGCCTGGAAAACACATGGAATCTCAATGTTCTGGAGTTTTACATACTCCTGTTGTCCAGAATTTAGGAAAGGAGGCACTGCACCCTAGCCCTGTTACATGAGTTAAGTACAAAGTCCATTTAACATTCAGACATCTGGATTTTTGGCTGTACATCAATGCCGTAGGGGGAGGAAATGTGCAAATCCAAGAGGGAGGAGACCACATGAGCAGAAGATTTGATGGAACATAAAGCTTCTTCCGAGTGACTACATCACAACTGGCAGAAATAGGGACACCCATCTCCTACAAATACAACAAATACCTGTGAAAATTTCTTTGTGAAATACTCCACACAGCTCCAGATCACTTCTCTTCAGGATCTCACGTGGCCCTGACCATTTATCGGACTTTTTAGATTTATCTTAAAAGAGATGATCCTTGGCTCTTCAACCAGCAAGGACTGGATTAATTAGTGCCTGGTTCTGAACGCAGTGTTATTGGATGGTTTGTGCCACAGTCCTATGCTGATCGTTCAGAAACATCCCTTCCGATTAAAAGAAAAAAATACATGTACTATCATGTGAAACAGTATTTCCAGGAAGTGCTCCGTTACCTGTTCAAGTTCTTCCCTGATAATCTTGCAATCAAGGTATGCAGTAGATTCCCTTGGTTCATATTCTTCACTCTGGTTTACTGCTCCTGGGTTTAGAGGAGTTTTGCCCAAACAATTCCTCGTCTATACAACCCACTAAAACACTGTTCTAAATACATCGGGTTTGTACTGCACTGGGAAGTTTGTTCTACTATGTGATCTTCACCTAGTTGTGAGAAATAATTTGCAGAGATGAGTTTCCTTTTTACAGTGGGAGTTTGTGGTAACAGACTTGGAATGAGAGAACACCAGCACCCCATCCCTACTTGTAGAGCTCATGTGAAGAGAGGCAGAATAAAGTTCTGGAAAAACACTTAAACAAAATTATCCCTCTTTCTTTAACAATGAGTATGATTCATATAAAAATAATAGTTACATAGAACAGCATATTTTTAGACAAAAACAAACCCACCTTTTCATTTGTTTTAGTAGACTTCTTACATGGGACAAACCATTTTACATAATTTGTCATGCTCCAACACTATCAAATAATGGAATTTATGTTTTGAGTGACTTTTTGCAGCCAGAAAACAGGGAATTCGGTTCTTTATAATTAGTTTATTCTCCTTTTTGATAAAGTCCAATTCTTAGGATGCTGATTTTCCTGTAACTCAGAATTGTAGACCAAAATCCCTTTTCTAGGCTTCTAAACCTATTCAGACAAGAGTGAAGCAGTTTCTCACAGAAAACCAAAACTGAAGAATTGTCTTTCTCTAGATAATGCCACTGAACGTGCCACGTTCCTTCCTCAGTTACCTGTGTATAGGACTTCATGGGGCTTGCATGGGCGTTAAGATTTAGCAGTTTGTATTACAAAAGAGGTATTCTTGAAACCTAAGGGTTTTTTAAAGCTGCAATTAAACTAAGCTGTTTTAAACATCTCAAAGTAGACATGAAAAGGTAAGAAATACTAGAATTCACAGTGATTTGACCTATCACTAAAGATCTAAAATAAATTCCCTTTGTAAATTTTCCACATTTTTCTGTATTTTAGCAGCTAGTAATACTTGCCAGATCAAGACATATGGCCAGGTAGAAGCAATACTCTGTATTTAGTATCTTGACGTATTTCAATGCTGTCGCTTTCTAGTTTATTATTAATATTATTTAATATTTTTATTTCTGTTAATCAGAGAGAAGGTGTGCAAACCATCAGTGATGAAGTCCCCAAGTAATGGAAAACTGTATGCATTTCTCTATTTTGATGGGCTTACAAATAAGGAAAAAAATGGGGCCTAATGTCCTCCTCAGAAGAGTATGTTCAACTTCACCATTGTGTCAATAATGACTTAATTCCTTTAGCTGCACTAGAAAGTCCTCGCTCTTAGTATTTTCTAGCTAATGTGAAGATATTCAGGTTAGCAAAAAAAAAAAAAAAAAACACCCAAGTATGAAGAGCTTCAGAAGAATCTCAAGGCAGTGAATGATCAGGCCCTTTGAATGATTAGATTCAATCAGCAAAACTCTCCCACAATATTGAAAGCAGACAGAAACATGAAGTCCTTGCAAGTCACATCAAAGGTCTGTTATCCAAAGGCATCAACAATGGGTGCATTAGAATGTTCCTAAAGCTAGGAGAAATGTACAGTATTTTGTCAGAATATGTTTCCAGGCTGCACTTTTCCTTTGAGGCACAAAGACTTCCTCAGTCAAATATGTCTTTCTATCATTTAGTAGTCTTTTTACTGAATATGCTTAGCTTCCTTCCTGAAATTAAAGAGGCCTAATTCCTATGTCAGTCAGTTCCACTACATGCCACATCATCTTCATTTGAGAAGAGCACTGGGTAATTTCTGCCAGTGTCTCGGAGATCTTGTACTGAGACAGACAATGACAATCATTTCCTCTTCACATTCTCCATGAACTCTCAAGTTTTATGGACTTCACGCAGTCATTCTCACCCAAGTTATTGTTTTTCCAGATTGAAGTGCTCAGCCTATGGAATCCTGCTCATTTTACTCCATTCCCTTGTCATCCTTATTGGCTTAACTGCAGCTTCTAGGCTTCTGAATGGTGCTGCCTGAGCTGGGGAGGCCACACATTTGAGATGCTACACGTATGTTCATCCATGTATACACACTCACACCCAGAAACACACACAGAACAACCTGCTCTGCTTTGCACTGCTTTCTGCTTTCTTCATTCCTAAGTTCTTTTTGTTTTGAGGCATTATGTTCACTACAGCGCTCACACTCTTCCTTTCCTAATCTCATTCTTTGAATACTACTTACTTTAGTGCCTATGCAGAAGGTCATTACATCTAATACTTTTAATAAAACTAACTGTTTTTAAGATGTTTTTTAGGAATGCACATTTTTCAAAAGTTCAGTCCTGGTTTAAACATCATTATAAGCTCTGTGCAGACAGAGCCAAAACCACATTCACAGTGTTTTTTTAGGATGGAACTCATTAAAGGTTTGGTTAATTTTGGCAGGCTAAGCAAAAGTCTGATATGCTTTCAAACAAATGCAATTGCACTATTTTCCCAACCAACCCAATCATTTCTGAGTTTAGCCTACTGCTATCCCTCATATTTTTACAATATTGTTTGCTCTAAAATGTTTAGAGACAGCAACTCCTTCTGCTACTACCTTTCTTCAAATCACTTAAGAGCTCTTGACCTCAAACACTGTTTCCCTGTCTCACTGGAACTATTTCTCAACATCTTTTTTTGGACATCTTGCCAGGTCAAAACAGATACGAAAACCGTAAGCAGTTTTACAAGGTGAATTTTTTCTCCAGAGCATCATCCATATTGGAATGCCCTGTAGAAGTCACAGCCACAACACTTGGATTCTTTTCTGGGTTTTGAGATAGCCCATCTAACTTTTCCCAGAGCACTGAAGTTCAAAGACTTGCAGTTACATTCAACAAGATCTTCAAACAGTTTTGGTGCTATAGCAAAGACAATCACAAATGCAACCTCAAATCTGATTTCCTGTGGCTTTAGAGTGAGAATCAAGCTAGATAAATCAAGGGCACCTGAGATTTACAGAGAATCTCCTTATTGTAGACTCAACAGCTGCTCAAATACACAAATCTGAATTTAAATTTTGTTATGTCAAATGTCATATGAATTTCAAACACAAAGATGCCCCTTTGTAAAGCAGGAAAACAGCTAAAAGGAATGTAATATGCTATTTCCTAGATGACTATAAAATAGATATATATGGAACAAAGATCAGATTTCAGGAGTTTTACATTTTTCTATGTTGCCCAAAGTCAGCACATAGTCACCATGTATTTGCTATGCCCTTTGTATCCTCATTACTACTCGAACAAAAATCCTGCCACTAGGATTTAAGCAAGTTTAATTTGAGGATGGTTTTTGTAACCACTTTACATCGCAGGGTTTGCACTACAACAGCACCACGGCCACTGCCTGCTCCTGGAGCTGCATCCAGCCTGCACAAGGCATTCACACAAGGAACTCATCCTTTTATTTGGCCACTGCATTGTCTGCACGTGTTTGTATCAGAGAATATGTAAGAAAGAAGCATCCAACTTTGAAGCAGGTTATCTTCCCAGAGAGGGATATATGTTACACAGGAGGAGACAGAGGGGACTGTCTGTGTTTGTAATCTGGTGAGATGTACTCTGAGGCACATCTGCCATCTGCCAGCTTTCAGCCCTTACCCTCCCCAGCTCCAAAGGTGAGAGTTCAAGGTTCTCTGTCTTTCAGGCATTTCTGCTTCCTGAGATAGACTGGAGAAGGAAAAGGAACAATTTTTGAGGAGTCATCTAAACATGGATCAGGTATTCAGATTTTTTCAGAAAAGATGAATTAGAGGAAAGAATATTAAAAAAAAAGTTGTTTCTCTTTATACTCAAAAAAGAATTTTGACAAGAGCATTTTCTTGCATTTCAAACATAAAGGTTGAAAGCTAGAGATGCTACAGTTGTCATTCTGTGTCTCACTGATTGCATAAGAAAGGACTGTGCAGCACGTTTGATGACTAACTGGGTGAATGAGAAAAGATAATGAAAATGCAGGAGTTAATTTTGTCTGCTTGAGTCTTGGGGGTTTTATTTCCAAGTTCTTTTTCTCATGACACCAAAAAGAGTATTTTGTATTGTACAGATACTCCCTCACCTCCCCAAACTTAGAAAGCAAGAGGTCTCAGTGAAGAATCATTCTATATAAATGAGGACAAAGGAAACTGGAAATTACTAACTGGTTTCAGACATTACTAGCATTACAACTCTTGTGTCCTAGTCTAACATACAAAAAATTCAACTCCTAGAAGCAATTTTGTTGGAAAAAGAAATGTGTGCCAACTTCTGCAGAATTCAATTCATAGTTAAGTACTACTGTATCCCAACACTGCTCTCCAGAATACACAAACCCTTCTAAGCCACACAGAATTCTCAGCTTTGTTCTGTAACAGATTTACAAGTTTTACCTGCTTGCTATGCATAAATAAATATCCCTACGAGTATACCAGTTAACAAACATTTGCATCTTTTGCAATTTCACAGTTAAAACAAAGAAATATTTTTTTCTCTGAAAAATAAGGGACAATACATAAAAATATCCCAGTGCAATAACTCCTGTAAACTTCCAACTGTTCCATGCTGCTTAACAATACAGAAGTCAAGAATAGACACTATGTGAGGGACCCTTGCGAGAGGAGAAGTTCAATTCACTGCCTTTCTAATAATTCCCTATGTGAAAAGAACTCTAGCCTTTGCCAACAGACTAGTCCCAACTGGCTTTATGCTAGGGTTGTGTTTATTCAAGTGTTCTGCTTTAAGGAGAAGGAAAAACTTGGCTTTATTTCAAGGTAAAGAAAAAAACCTCCAAGCAGCAAAATATTTTAAGGACAGATGTCTGATCCTGGAACAGCAGTTAACATAACCAGAATATATCTGTGCAATAAATACTTACTCATTAGCCCTCTCTTTCAACTGCATGTATTTCTTTTCATCCATGATGTTGCTCACAAAAAAGGTAGCACAGGATACAGTGTTCCCTATTATCTCCTGGGACAACTTAATTAATTCCTTTAATTCTAATAAATCTGAAATTCAATAACAAGTGTCTGGGGGCTTTTTTCCCCTCCAGGGGTCTGTTACACTTGGAACTGTGCTACCAAGAGCTGTGAGGTACATAGCCCCAACAGCAGCAGCACCCAGAACTCGACACTTCGGGCATCTCCTCTGAACCCAATGACCACCGTGACCTGTGCTTCATCCTGCACTGCTCACTGGCACTTGGCTCATGTCCTGACTTCCTCTCCACCTTGGTGCACCCACCTTCGAGACTACTTGAACTGATACAATTTCATGCCCAAAGAAAGAAAGAAATACAAGCAGAGCTGGTAACTATAGTAATGGCTAATATTTTCAAATGCTTTCCTGTAGTATCCCTGTTGCTTTTAGATGGTTATAACTCTGCCAAAACTTAACCCACACTGAAAATTTCCTTGCCAAGGACTTGAAACAAGCTGAACATTTATTTTCAAAGAAAATAAACAGCAAAAATATTTTTGTTTTTTTTTCCCCAAAACCTAGGATTAAATAAAATTGTGTGTTTTGCAAATATTTTTAAAGAACATATAACTGGTTTACTCAGAAATGCTTGTTCTTTTCTTTTTAAGATTAGCGGCTCAGAATTGGCAAGGAGACTGACACAGTATCAAGGATGTGATCCTTTCTGTTCTTATGAAAAAGATGCCCATGTCTAGTCAAGATTTAAAGACCTGAGCATCACCATGGCATCTGGTCACCACAACATACAAGCTAGGGACTAGGCAGTGCAACACTGAAAAAAACCTGGTCACACTGTGCATGCTCCAGAGTTTCAAGTAAGTTCCAGCCTCAGACTACAAACTGGTACTGTCATGATCGAAGTGCAGGGAAACAGTCACTGAAGCAGCTCAGAAATTGTGTGTTCTGCTGTACACGACTGAGGAACACACAGTCAGTGCTTCATTAGGACACAGAGACACACTGGAGCACAGCATACAGGACACATGTTTTCCCAGCACAGAAGAGGACAAAAGAGCAGAGGATGAGTTGTTTACAGCCAGAATCTGCAGAAACTGTACCAAAGAATCCTGAGTCTTAACACTTCAGCTGTTTGGCAAACAGGTGATATCCAGTGGCTTTTTATTTAATGACTGCTGGCCTTCATGAGAGTCAAGGTGATTTCCTGATGAAACCTCTTGGAGGAGCAGAAGTTTGCAGCTTTCCCTCTTTAAAAACAAAGAAAGCTTTTATGACTGTTCCAAATACCCAAAAATGACAATATTCAAGTATGTATATCTCTCAGCAAGCTCTCAAACGCTCTTTATCCCTACCTCCTGAACTCCATAAGAATTTCCAAGGTCACCTAAAGGTGCAGAGATGTACCCTAACACTGCACCCATGGTAAAGAGGTGGGATGGTACCACCAGCAGGTAAGAAACATTCTTTCTTTGTAAGAAAATGCTAAATATCTTACTGAAAGCTCTGGCTTGCCACTTACTTGGTTAGGCACTCCATAAATGCTTTTTTGGCGCAAGGCATGGTGAAGGGAATAGTCAGTACCAAGTCCAGCCTTCAGAATCTGAGTTCCAAACCTGGCACAGTGCAGGCAGGCAGTGTTCTCATTCTTGACTGCTCATGCTCATTTTTACAACAGGTTCTCATGGTCATCCCTGGACTGCTCCTGAGGCCTCACGGCCATGCTCGTGTTCCACAACGGCACCAGGCCAAGGCCTATCAGAGGAGGTTTAGAGACACCTACTGTGGCCTGACCTCAGTCCTCCTCTGAAGAAACACTCCAGCTCTTTAAATACCAGCAAGTCATAAACAGCCCAAGGGAGGAAGTGGGATCACCACAATATCACCTTCAGGCTGCCTAAGTATATCCAACATCTCTGTCCTCTCTGTGGTTTAATTAAGCCATAACCCGCAAACTCATCCTAATACTCTGGAGCAAGGAACTGAATCCAATATTCTCCCTGCCCTGAGCTGAAAGTGACACCCCCAGACAGGATAAAGTAAAAATTAATAGGTTCTGGCCTTGGGCAAAAAGAACATTTATGGAATGCCTAACCAAGTAACCCTTATCTTCTTTGATGGAGGAATTATCAAGCACTGATATCCTGCAGCAACAAGGACTGAGTTGTTCTTTCAAGAAACTCATATCAGCAATGGGAGGTAATTTCCTAGCTTGACTTCTCCACTAAAAACTAGAAGCTATTGTATTTACCATGCTAACAGCAAAGCACATGCATCTTTTTCCTAGCACCTCTCTCCTCAGAATGTACAATCCATCTGTTAGTAAATTAGCTTGGCCTCAGGGATTACGTAATATTCTCACTCACTCACTGTATGGCATCAATTACACATAATTTCACTTTCTGTTGTATTTTAGACATTTCAAAATCTCTTCACTCCAAAGTACCAGCAAACTCACTGACGGAATTTAATTATTACACATTATTTGTGCCAAGACATGACAGTTTGGATTAATCAGTCTGCCCATGATTGATCCCCAGCAAAATTACAAAAACAACTCTTCTAGGGCTCTTACTCTTTAGGCTTATTCTTTCTACTCCAAGCCCCTAATAAAGTGCATTACAGGAAGCCAGAGTAACATGCATTTTTATTCAAGGCAGATCCACATTTAGGCTCTTGCTGGAAATAAATACAAATTTTCCGCTGGCTGCAAACTGAGGATTTTCTTCCATTTAATTCTGCCTTTTTAAAATTTATTACTCTGCCATGAGTGCTTTTCAAATAGAAAACTGTTCATTTCTTTCACTTAGTTCTATTGTACCTACTGTGGCTTGCAGGCAAAAACATTACTTTGCTAGCTGCTGTGAAGGATTTGAGTCCCATTCCTTTTTCAATCCTGCATGCTTTTCTGCAATCTTTTCTTCCTACTTTATCATCCAAGTATCTCTTTATTCATAGCAGGGGGTAGGGAGAGAGAAAAGATGAATAGTGTTGTGCTTAGCCTCCTAAAAACTTTATCTGGGCACTGAACTCAATAGTAACTCTGCTACTTCATTTATTGGAAAAAACCCACATATTTCTCAATCAGGCAAACTCTGTGGAAAAAATGTAGCACTTTCCCCAGAATATAATTCAGCAACAGCTAATGAGATGTGTGTCCCACCTACCTCAATTTCCCAATGCCTCTGCAGTGGGATTTACTGAACTGGTCCTACACAACCAGCAGGCACTCTGACTAATATTTGCTTTGGTATAGCAATTTCAACTGTCCAATGCAAACACAAGTGCCCATCACAGTGTGAACAGTGCAAATTCTTTGACAACCAGCCAGATACCCCGGACAACAGTCCTCCTGCCCAAGACTGTTTGTTTGCTCTGTCTTCTTGAAGCCCCCAGCCCAAAAATTCTGAAATCATTTTTCTGCTATTCAACAAAATAGAATTAAAATCTATTTTGAGCACATTTACTCATCTAAGCTTTATGGTACATACAGTTGATATAGTTTCTGTATCCTTATCAGATTCTAACTTGCATATAGCTTCTCTCTGAATTTGAAGTAGTACTCAGTTCTTTAGAAATCCTATTTAATTGTGATTCTCCTAAAAATCTACTCAAGTGTGCACCACCATAAAATCACTAGCCAACTATAGGGACATGATTCTATCAGGTATGAAGAACTCCAAGTTATGCCTACAGTGGAGACCTTACTCTGAATAAGGCCCTGAACAAGGTCGTCAGGGCTGAGTCCCAACTTGAGAGTGTGTCACAAATAAGCAGCAGTTAAAAGAGAAATGTCACAGAAGTGTGTACAGTAGCAACAAAAACTATACAACATCCCAGAAAAATATGCTGACATCTACATTTAACGCCTTACAAATGCAATTAGCTTGCCCAGATGGATGTCACAAGGCATCTAATACTGGTATTTCATAAATAACTTAATAATTAGTCATAGTAAAAATGAGACTAACTATAGCATGCACCCATATGAATTTATACAACTGAGAAAAAACCCACATCTGAATGATTTTCTTCATTCCAATCCTGCAATATGTCCAGGCTCACTTTACTCACACACACACACACACACACACACACACAAAAAAAAAAAAAAAAGGCAAAACAAAATCTCTCATTTCCCTAGCAGAAAGGAGTACAAAACACGTAACAGCAAAAGCAGGCAAGAACAGTCTCAACAGAAGTTCTGGCAAACTTAGATTGTTCCAATTAGAGAGACAGCCAAAAGCTATATGGAAAGAGCCAACAAAATACCAATGGCAAGCAAGGAAAGAGCTGGCCAAGCCAACACACTGTTTGGTTTCCCACCCGAGGAAGGAGAGAAGGAAGAGAGGTGAATTTCCACCTAGAACAAATTCATAATATAGTCCAGAGCACAGAATTCTGGCAGTTGTATTTGCTGTTATACTGAATCAATATCCTGATCAAATTTGGCAACACTCAGGCAAGCATCTGTTTTCTGCATTCACCCCTATGTAAATATCCAAGAAGCACAGCTCCATCTGAGGCAATGGAGGACCTTGTTTGCACCAAGGAGGACAATTCTTCAGCCTCAGGGGAACCATAGCAAGGGTTTCCCAGCAACTCTCTGTAAGACAAGCGGAGGGAACCAAATATGAGCATCATGCGGAATGTGCACGCAGAACCACGCACAACTAACCATGTGCAATTTCATATGCAGTTTCAGCAATTCTATTACACAGCAAACTGATCACAGTGCACACAGCAGCTGAGACTGAAGAAGGCAATGATACACGAAGCACATGTAATTTAAAAATATGTGCAATAATACAACAAAGTACAAAGAAACCCACAACAAACTTGAGATTAAATACAATACAAGCACAAAGGAATAAAAAAGGGGGAAGTTAATTAATCAAACTGTACAATTACAAAAAGAAACTGAAGAGATGTCCTTGAAATCAACTGAAAGTCAATCAGAAGTTTCCAACTCCTTCGTGAGTCCTAAGATTACCATGAGTCAGCTAGGCGATTATAAGGAGAAGTACTAAAATGCAAGCAATGCTTTCGAAAACATTACAGAGGACAATTCCACACAATCCAGATCTTTAATTCACCTGAACTAAACAGTCCACCAGAACAGTTTCTAAGCAGTTTTATTTTAAATAACTTTCGAACTGGAGAGTCACAGGCTAGTCTTCAAAATAATAATGGAGCACTATCAATGTGCAATATCCCCTTGTGCCAAAATATCTGAAGGGCTATATAAATTGCTGTCAACAAGGTGTTGTCAATTTGCTGAAAACCAATGCTCTAATCAGCTACGTTATTATCCAGCTTGTGTTCTACAGCCATGTTATAGGCAACTTATTGCACAAGAATAAATATATTTCCATATGAATATTCCAGACTGCATTTATATTGCTTACATCCACATTTAACACCCATATCATTAGCAAATAAAATACAATACATGAAAAAATTGCCTGATAATTCACTGCAAATTAAATTCCAGAGCTGAAACAAAAGACTGATAGTAGAATGCTGTTTTAATAAAATTTAATGTAAGTGGAAACTACTTAAAGAGCATAAAGGAAGGAAAATTGTATTACATAATACTACCAAACTGTATTTTTAGTGATGACTACTATTTCACAGACCAGGCTGTGAAATTATAGCGGATTGCAAAGACATCAGTGAGGAAACCCAGTTTTAAGGAAAAGCAATCAACTGAAACATTAGCAATCAGATTAAGAGAGGATACAATGAGAGAATTTAACAAGCAAGCAAATTGCACAGACTAGTCTCCATTCTGATGCCAATTGATGGTCCGTAAGTCCTTCTAGTCCTGTGAAGAATTTTGAACCATTTTTCATTAGTTACAGTTATGTCTAGAGAATACACTGTAAAAAGTATGTTACAAAAGCAGTTTATTGAAATACTCCAAAATACAGTAAGACACAGAGTGTCTATTTGCAGATATAAAACCATAACACTGACTGACATCTTCAAAACTGACATCTTCAAAATTACACAGGAGTCTGTTGCACCAAAAATATTCAGATTGTTATGGATGAAAATATGTATGAGCTCCAGAACAGACAAGCAATTTTTTTTTTTTTTTTTTTTTAGAAAAGGCCTATGTTGCTAACAAAGGACACTGTCCATTACAATCCAATTGAGAAACATAATGTTCATGTCCAGATCAGAAAGCCCAGTGCATCACAGCTCGGCAGGGAAGGCTCTGCCCTCTGGCAAGAGCAGGAGGGCTGGGTGTTACAGCAGGTTACGTTCAGCTCTCCCGCTCCTGCTGCTGCAAACACAACAACCACTGCCATGAAGTTACCCTGAACAAGAAAAGGGGAAAATGCCCAGAAACTCTTCTTTGGATTTATGGAGTGAGTTTCTGAGTTGAAAATTCACTCCTATCCATAAGGTAAGACAAGATCTGCCAAAAACCCCAAGTGCTCCTTATGAAGCAAGAGCCGACCCAGGAGACAGAGCGAGGACTGGAGACGGCACTCCTTGCCCTCCACGCTGCACAGAAGTGGTCCCAGCCAAAGTACCTTGCTAGCTATGTCTTGGTGTTTCAGAGTGGACATGGGCATGGCAGTGCCAGTGGTAAAATCAGTGTGACTTGAGATTGAACCACAAAAACCACTTACAAAAGCCATTGTATACTTCTATCACCTTAATTTCCAGAGATAAGCAGGCAAAGGTCCATATTAAGCCATACCTTCTTGTTAATTTTACCCCTACAAGACCTCTGCTTTGCTAGATACATTTGGAAAAGCTGCTTTCTAGAATTCTAAAGCTTTTCCTTATCTTTAATGAAGCTGAAAATCCATAATTATTCACAAGCCAGCCATCAGTTCTAAACCAAACCATCAAAAGAAAACAGTTTTCCTGGCACTGTTAAAAGCTGTTAATGACTTAAAACAGTTAAGTGGAAAGAGACCATACTATTATAACACCAACTACAAGCATAATTCATGATTTTTAGAAAAAAGTCGCTAAATATATGGAAGACACATGGCAACTTGAAGTACAGACTATTTCTTAATGCCAGATTGAGAAAAGGATTTGTGTGTGAGAACAATCTGTAAGTGTAAGCAAATGCAAATAATTGAACCATTTACATCAGGAATTAAACTAGGTACAATTTAAAAGAATTAAATTAAGAATTATAATGCATTTACATTCGTAAGTAAATTATTCTGATATTAAATCAATCGCTACTTCAGTCTTGCCAAAGTGTGACAATACAAAGCATCTCACCTACCCTCATTCTACTTGCTGTTCATTTTAAAATGTGTTATCTCATATTTCTGAGTTTTTTTAGGACTATGGAAGAGTCCTAATTTTAAGGCTGTGGATTAACAGATAATTTTTCAAGACTTGTCTTCTCAATTTGCAGAATTGACTCCACATCTTTTTTGTTTTGCATGGCAAACACTGCTGAGTATTAATCTTTGCTTCCTGAACAGTTAGGCCCACTGACTGAGAGATGTGGTTGGCCTGATATCCTCATTCTTTATGGAAATCTAATTTAGCTTTTAATGTAGATTTCACTCTTTTGTTTCTCCTTATAACATAAGTTATAAACAACAGGTCTGCTATGTAAAAATGACAACTCAAAGATAACGCAATCACTACTAGTGGAGGTAATTACACGAAACTTTCAGTTAAAATGTCTTTACATTGTTTTGTCATTTCACACTGATAAAGCACAGCAGTGCTTCTAGTAACGACGGTTACAATGTGAGGTACTTCTTCATTGGAAAGTTCTGCATGACAGCTTTAAAATTCCCAGAGCTCTGCAGGATTTGTCCAGATGAGTTTCTGCCAGTGTCTCTCCTGCTCAAGAAGTGAAGATGAGTGATCTGCATGATAGTGGGGACCATTGTACCTCTCACACTACAAAGATGGCATACTAGGAAAAAAGATTCTGTGATCCAACACTGGGGCTGAATAAATTGCCTGAAGTGCAAACTAACATGAAGCAGAGCCAGAAGTTTCCATTCCTTGGTGCTCTGTACATGAAGCAGAGCCAAGAGTTTCCACCACTGAGTGTTCTGCAGCATAAGACCAAATAGATATTCAAGCCCACAGCTAACAGGACAGGAGGAAAAGTAATTCTCTACTCCTTCACTACACTGAGCAGGATCAATGACCAGGAAATTCAAAGAGCTTATGCAAGGAGCACAGACTTGCAAAATGTAGGCAGAGGAAACTTTATAAAGACCACAGAATGAAGCCTATTATGTACTCATCATATTACGTTTAAAATATTTTCTTTCTGAAGAATTTAGCCCAGATTGCAACTACCATTTCCTATGAAGCTGTAAAAAAGTCACTACATGATGTTTCTTACTATATATTTGTTAAAAATTTCTAGGTGTAGATTAGAATTCAAAGAAATCATGATTTAAGTCAGCATGTGCCTTTGTGATGATTAGTTTAAAAAAACAATTTCTATTATTCTGAATACAATGCATACTACCTCAGTATAAAGGAAAGTTGTATCATAGAGAGTTTTAGAAACCTAACACTAGAACTAAAAAAGAGCTTAAATATTCTAGTTTCTACCCTAGAGCAAAATTTGCAGCACTTTGAAGTTCTAACACAAAATTTTCAAAGCCTGCCTAACCTTAACAAAGAGTTTGGGTGATGTTCACTATATAAAAGGAACAATGAAATCTGCAGGGCTGAATAAATTATCCGTGGTTTAGGATCCAGCCCTTCCATCCCCTCTCTACAGCCCTGTACGGCTCCAGACCTCCCTGGCAGACTTCCCTTCCTCCCAGCCTGGGCCACATATGTACCACAGGATTTCTATCCAGAGGCAGGGTTTCAGGTTGCCAGGGCTCCCAACATGAGGTTTCATCAAGGTTTCCCTGTTCCGTTTCCACATTCCTTTACTTTCTCCAGTGCTATGCAGGATGCCATAGGTTAGAGCTCCTGTGGTACCTAATCTAACCACCAAGGAAGGGAGCAGATAAAGTGATCCTAGAAAACCAAACTCGCCTGTGCAATTCCCATCAACCATCACCTTGGCCCACAGAAACATTTCAACAGGCCACGTTTGTGACATGCTCTACAAGCAGGAAAGCACAAAACCTGGATTCACAGGAAAAATTCCTCATATGCTGTTCAGTATGGAATTCCTCAGTTCCATTGTACAATTACTAGGGAGGTGTTACTGCTCCATTTTTGCTATGTAAGTAGTCCAGACTTGCTTCTCCACAGTCTTTCATTTTGATCAGACACAAGGACAAGGGAAAAGTGAGTGTAACACACTAATATTCTTATTTGTCTGTATTTAGTACTTATTCTGCACTGTTGTGTACAAACTAGACACTCATCTGGGCATATGCTACCTTGGCAGCAAACGCTGTGATGAAGAAAACTGCATTTTACTGGAAAAGATTTTAAAACACATTGTAAGCAGTTAATAATTTTAAGATGGACTTCTTGTATATTTATTGTATTATATAAATAAGCAGAATTTTTCCTGGACTTCGTTCAAGGTTTTTTTGTATTTGTGATATTTGTTTTAAATTTAAAGCAAGAAAAGGCAAGTACACTGCTCTATTTCACAGAACATCTATTCTGTTACCGCATGACAAAAAAACCAACCATACTAATAATTACTCTAATTCATTGAAGACTATCTCCTTAAACTTGGCAATGCAATACAAAGAATCCAAATGTAATTCTTAACATCCCCAGTCTAAGACACTGGCAGTTTAGAAGTCAGGCTTTCTCAAAAGGAATGCTTTTAACTTCAGCACTAACACGGCTGAAATTATTGTAGAAAGAAGTGTATTTCCTTTTTCCTTCAAACACCCACTGCCTTCTACACAATTTAGCCCAAAGTTATAGAAAACTTTACATTCTAAGTTTGGTGATCCAAATTCTTCAGTCTTTACTTAGGCAAAAGTCCCACTGAAGCCAGTGAAGTCAGTGGGAGTTTTGCCTGGGTAAGAACCACTGGGTTTGGCTCAGAACATCCATGGCTCTGTAAGCTGAGGAGAATGTGAGTGAAAGCTGAGGAGAATGTGAGGCTGCATGTAAGTAGCTCACGTTTCCAGCCATGAAGATCATAAATTACCTTGCAACACAAAAACATAGAATGGTTTGGGTTGGAAGGGACCTTGAAGAAGATCCAGTTCCAAGCCCCCTGCCATGAGCAGGGACACCTTCCACTATCCTAAGCCCCATCCAACCTGGCCTTGAACATTTGCACCACTTCTCTGAGCAACCTGTGAGAATGTTCAGCACCCACCACTGGGAAGAATTTCTTTCTCATATCCAATCTAAACTTACCTGAATATACCAGGGAGCATCCTAATAATTTCATATTATTTACATTAGGTTGTAGAATGCATATGACAAAAGGCAGAGAGAAAGGCTTTGTATGACCATTGATAAAGTGACCAGGACGATGCTAACTTTGGGTGCAGAGTACTGTGTTTTCAATACAGCTTCTAACACAGCAGTCACAAGAAAAAAACTGAGACCTAAAATAAAAGCTTCCCTACAAAAAGGCAGGCAATGATTACTTGAACATGCATCTCTGCTTAGAGCTGTGTATCTCATGAGTGGGAAGCTCAGTAGTTGTCCTATTGTAACTCATGAGAATCTATTCTTCAATATGTCCCACAGCCTCTGTAGAAAACTGAGGTTCAGAGAAATGCTCCATAGAAAACAAAATACTTTGCTATTTTATAGACAGAGTATCACTGCTGTGACATGTCCATTCTGGGTCTTCAAGGCACCTCAGCATGCTTGCACTTGCCTGCATAAGTATATTTTCTCTCACACATAAGTACACGCGCTCTGTGTGAACCTGGTCTGTGTGTTCTCAGATTTGGACAGCCCTAAACACCATCAGTGTTGTGAGAAAACAGATGTGAGGGTAAAAAGTGAAAACTAGTCCATACAGAAGGGAAACAATTACAAGCTTTACAATGAAGCATTATTTGATTAAACTTATGTAAGCCACTCTTTGACATTCCACAGAACTGCATTTTAAGTACCATGCTTAATTTTTAATTTTTCTGCATGTTTTCCAACCCCCTTCTTTTATCCTTCTTTTAAGTTTAGATTCAAATTCATAAGCAGATTTCCAGCCTATATCACTCAACTTTTGATATATTAACTGAATCCTTTTACTCAACTTGAGCTTAAGATCTTGATAAGGCTGCATGACATACCACTATCTCTGTTCTGCACCTGTTAGAAAGCAAGAAAAACCATTAACAGTGTATCAATGACACACTTTATTTTCCAAAAGATTTATGTAAGGTTTATCTGAAAGAAGCCAACAAACACATCTGAGACAGAAGTCATGCGTGATAATTTGTCATGCCACTCCTATACTTACCTAAAAACGTGGACAAAGGCAAGCAAACATGGAATTTGTAAAGTCAATGGTCCTGCAAATGGATTAGCAGGCAGAGTTACCATACACAAAAGCAGTGAGGATGGAATTTATTTTGGAGATTAACACTGAGGTATCACCTCGCACCACTTCACAGTGTTGGTTTAAACCTCTGTGGCACTTTTCTCCTTTTCCTCTTGGCAAGAGTGCTGAACTATTCTGCAGCAGATATTCCCATCAATTGCATCTCCTGCTGTTTTAAAACCAGTAGAGGAACTAAACTCTCCCTGTTGTTGATGCAGATCAGTGCATTTCAGAAGGGACAGACGATAACAACAGGAAACAAGTCAGAGGATGAATAAATATTGCTACTTAAGCCTTCTACATAACTGGAGAACACTAACTCTTCAAATAAAAAATACATGCTGTTCTACCAGGCTACCATGATAGATCTTAGAAAGACAGAGACAGTTTTATGGTCTTATAAGTGTTCTTTGCTGAAAGGGAAACTTGGAAGCAATAAAGCATTTTCTTACAACTGAAGCCTGACCACAACTGCTGCCAATTCAACAGTAAACTGACTTTAAGTATGTGGAGTCAGATGGTTTCAGCTTCACCACTACAGGGAAACCAACTCTTGCAGCCTGGCACAACCACTGTCTGGAAATGTGCCATGATTGTGCATTGAGTTAAGCTCCAGACAGACTGTAAGGGCTGAACTTTAAACCATTTGTATTTTTAACGTACACAAATAAATTTATGGCTGCATAAAAACTGTCATGCTTCAGGGATTAACCTCTAATAACCTCTCCTGCTATGTTAACAAAGACATTTAAAATCTGCCTCTCCAAGTTACACAGGATTCAGGTTAATGAAGGCAATTCAAAAAGAAATTTTAGGGCCTCATTATATCTAATAAGGGATTAGTGACACCAGCAATTTTTAAGACCATTTGTGGACACTTTGATGCTGCCCTGTGGCTTGGGACTCCCTCATTTTACCTCAGGATTCCCAGATGAACCTAAGTTTGGCAATGTGAATAGAACATCACAGAAGTGAAAGGCATGGAGGACTTGAAAATGGAAATAACTTTCGGAGCGTCATGACATACAGTTTCCTTGTAGGCATTCTACCATCTAACAGTTTTGTGTATCCCTATTTAACAGATGAGAAAAAGTCTATTCTCACGAGGTAGAGTTTACAAGAAAGAATATCTACAACCGAGCTGTATTTTGTGATCCTACTGTAGCTAAAAGCCTGACCATAAGATTCCTACTTCTTAAGTAAGCAAAGAAAAGATGAGAAACATATTAGCAGAGCAGGAACCAGTCAATGGGAAGTTTTAAGACCTGACCAGTTTTAAACACCCTGGAAACATCACTAGTTCCCCGAGGCATTTGAGACAGGCACCACAGGTTTTGAGGACAGGAGATTATGTAGGAGAAAGGCATCCTATTAGAAATCCATCAGGAATATCCGACAGCATAAGCACATCTTACCTCTGTTAGGTAACAGAAACTATCTGTTCTCAATGTCACAACGTCAGAAAAGCTTTATTGCAGATTTTCATTAATCATAGAAGAAAGGATCCCTGTGGTACAATACAATATACAACAATGCTACAAGGGTCAGCCTGTGCCATCAAAACTGAAGCAGGTGCAGAAATTAATATAAGGATAGAGGCAACAAAAGCTGGCAAAACATTTCTGATGGCATTCCAAATCAGAAAAAAAATCCCAAAATATCTGAAGGTTGCCTTTCAACTTAGTTACTACTGTAAACTTCATGATCTTACATAATTTTTTGGAAATTGTCAAATATTCAGACTATCCAACTTTTTCACATTTATTTCTAAACAAAAAATGTATTCCTAAATTTAACTACTTATCTCTGAAAGCTTCAAGGACAGAAGGAAATATAAAAGGAAGGAAAATGGAAATTGTCACAAGAAAGATCATAAGAGAAGGTGACCTGAAACAGGAACTTGGACATCCTTACTCACAAGGACAATTCTAATCTTATATTCTAGCACAACTATTAAAGTTTGGGGTTTTTTTGGTTGGTTTGTTTGTTTGTTTTTTGTTGTTGTTTTGTTCTGTTTTTTGGGTTTTTTTGGTCTAGACAAAACACTAGAAATACCAGGAAGAAAATTTAGCTACATTTTTTAGAGCTCCAAGGACACGAAGTTTAGTTTGATTCCTGATGAATCCAGAAATGCATCTGATCATGTTGTACAACTGCTGATGTGACCTCACAAACCATGGTGTGTAGTTTGGGCTTTATGCAGCTGCCAAGGACACACACCAAGGCTGCAATCCACTACAAGTGATGCCTGCTTAACTGAGGAGCAATACTACATTGCATTTTCTATCCAGAAGATGCCATAAAATACAGTTAAAATTGCAGTTCATGTTTACTTGTCTCACAGACATAATGAATACTAAGAACGCATCAAGGACACTTTGTCAATAACAAGTCATAGAAAAATGAGCAAAAAACCTCTTTTCTTTTCTTGTCTAATTCAGGAAGTCTTTTTAAAATGGTATGTTCTGATCAAAGAAAAGAGACCACAAAGAGACACAATGATTGCATTTATATGTATATGTGAATACATTGGTAAGCATCACTGTGATCCTCTGAGGCAGCCAAGCAATGGTGTCTCAGAGGTAATTGTATGATAATTACCTGTAATTATCAGGTAATTATAGTATAATTCTTGGATAAAAAATTAATTCCCTCTTCATATCTCAAAGTTCGATAATTTCGTAAGTGAATAGTGTATTAAAAGTGCTAAGTGATCTCTGAGACAAAGGCCTAATATTCTCATAGATTCAAAGCAAATAATGGCAAACTTTATTAAAAAATTTTATCATTAAAATGTAATTCAATAAATAGATGCATAAAAATCAGAAACTTATTAAGCCACAGAACTTTTACAAATGAAAGAGGGACAGCATGTCTGCTAAATTTTAGCTCCATTCTAAAATTTAAAAGGGCTTGCACAGAGTTTAGTAAGCTCTTACTATTTTTAGAAATGTCCCACACCAGATGTTTTTTTCATTCCTTATGTTTCAGGATACCACATTTACTTCCAGATCCTCCTAACCAATGCACTTACAACTCAGCCATTGTACAGATATTTGTATAATGCACATAGAAAAATTTGCATCTAATCAAGGCAGCAGGATTTGGCTAAGGACATCTTTCCTAAATCCTCAGTCATTGAGATCAAAACCCTAATAGTGACAGTTTAAATCAGTGACAATTTGGCTTCAGAATCTTAGTCTGAGCCAAGACTTCACCTTGACAATCCCAGTGCTGATTCCTCCTCTTGCTTCCCTGCAATGTCTCCCTAATGATGTCTCCAGTAATTTCCACAAGGCTGATTGTTTTTCAGGTCATTTCCTCACTTTCCTTGGCCAAATCCTCTTAAAGCAAACATGTTTTAAGAGCATTCACTTCTTACTTTCTAAAATTTTGCCAAACTGTTGAAAATTAAGCAGAAATTTACTTCTGACTTGAAGCAGAAGTATGAGCATTTTCTAGCACCATTACTTTGTTATCCAAGAACTAACTTGTCCTTACAGGAAGATGTGAAGTTGTGTGGATTTTAACTGGCTCACTAGGTATTCCCAGCCTTCTCTTCAACAGAGGGAAGAACCCAAAACCTGAAACTTGAGTGAGAACAGTGCTATAGTACTATTAACATTGAAATTTCTGCCTGCAAGTTCTGTAGCGTTTATTCTTCACTAAAATACAGCTTCACCAGGTCCTTAATGCTGATTTAGCAGCTAGAAACAGCTGCAGATGTTAACTTTTGATCTCATCTGCTCTCAATCAATTCTTAAAACGAACGGCTGCATATACAGCTGGAGCTACACCAACTGCCATTCTTTCCAAGGACTAATGGACTTCTGTGCATCAATACTGACTTCTGACAACATGGAAAAATGTATTAGATTTTTACAAGTAACTCCCACTTTTTCAGTGCACTGAATGTCTTATAAACAGAGTTTTTACAGAAATTTACAGATTCTTCCTTCCTAAAATTGCCTTTGGGAAATTCATAAAAGAACTAGATGGCTCGTTTATCACAAGCAGAATATATGGCAGTGAGAATGACAAAACTGAAAGATGCCAAATGATTCAATGTATCCACTACTAAAGCAAAAATCACAGACAGGAAAAGTCCACACTTCAGAAGTAATATTTATTAACACCTTTAAAATAGTGTGACAGTTAGGTAATTTGTTAGGAGTGAGAGCAAAGAAGAAACTAGAACTGTACTTGAGAGGTTCCTTTAAAGCCTCTCAGTATTGACACAGCTATGTAAAGAGAAGTTAGTACCTCAAACTTTTTAATTTCTTCTGAACAAGTCATTATGACTGTTTACCTTAAACCGAATCCTAAGCTTGGTTTTACTTAGTTATTAACCATTTTTACATGGTTAGAAATCCACTTCTACGATTACAAATAAAGGATCATGGCATTAGTTGTCACTCCCAATATTTCTCACTCTCATCTGGAAATCAGAAATGGTGGTCATTCAGAAAGAAGAGGCAGGACACAAGCCAGCCTCTACTGACACGGTCTAAGTAGAGATAATCCCCAATAGCCACACTGTGACAGCTGGATGCACTAGGAGTTTTCTTACTTTCACTACCACAATGGCCCAATGCTGGAGTCACTTATCATTTTGCTTTGCTTTAGTTTTGTTCATTTTCTGAACCATAGTAAAGCAGCTGAAGAAATATTTCTGTTCCTTGTGTTGATCATTCCTAATTATTGTTTTCTTTGGTAATGCATTGTTCATCTCCAATAGCCAAGCATCCCAACAATTGTAACCTGTTACAAGCATTTGGTATGTGCTCCACCAAGGATCCCCAGGATAACTCTTCAGAGTTAACATTGGAGTATTGAAGAATCACCTGAATATTCAAAATTTTCAAAAGGATGAGATGCAGTCACAGAGCAAATGACACTGTAACCACCTCATGTCACAAGCAGAGTACATGTAAGCAATCCTCAAAGGCATGGGCACCATGCACCCACCACCTCTGTGTCACCTGGGCACCATGCACCTATCACCTCCTTTCTTAATTTCCTCCACAGCACCCAGAGAATCTGTGCCTGAGGTTCTCACTATCAAAATATATAAGGAAATGTTTAATGCTACAACAAGATAATTCTGCCATTTCAGCAAGAATTTTCCACTTAATGAGGAAATAAGAAAAGTTATTTATATAGTTATTCTGTGTCCTTGTGCTTTTCTAGAGGATATTGGCTCATAGCTAGCAACATCAAAACAGTTGGTGCCCCCGGCTAGAATACTTCACTATCACCTGCTCATTCGAGCACTAAATAAATCTCAGTTTTCAAGTACTTACAAGCAAGAGTCCAGCACGTGTTTCAGACATTCTGTTCATGGGCAGATGTTAATACATCCTCCACACACCAAATGTTATCAAATGTGGCTTTGTGATCTCTGCAGCAGTTACTTAAAGCTCATTTGAAATGTATAGTGAAATTACATTAACAGAAAGAATAGATCTTTCCTCAGAGGGGGTGATTTCCTATGGTAAATCTATTAACTGTTTGGGACCAAAATGCAGCATTTTTACATGCTTTTACCATTGCTTCTGTAATTCCAATTTCCAAGGTGCAGGGAGGCAATTTTAAATTAAATACCAAGCTTCCTACTATGCTATCATCTACCTGTGATGATATTAGTCAGCACCTTTTCAAAAACCAGTTTTAAAAAAACTTTTAATTTTGATTAAAAATTTGAATAACAAAAGGATTTGTCTTGAAGTAACAAATGTTTGAAGATTTATTCCCATCATATGACATTTAGGGAAGAAATCTAATTAAATACAGAAGTAAACATTATACTTCAGTCAAAAAGCAGTTATGGTTGGAAGATTAATTTATTGACTCCTAATTCACCTCACTCTCCTGTGACTGCCAAGTAGGTAGGAGTGGAAATTTGTCAAAAACTTCTGTCTCTTGATAAAACCTTCCTCACAACCCACATGCTGCGAAAATAATACCTGTAATCCATGAAGAAACAGATCAACAGCTTCAGGCAATGACATTCACAAGCAAACCTTTAATTTAATACTCTCTCATGCTTCACTTTCATGTGTCTCATTTAGCAGGGCTCTTTAAAGAGAAGCAATGGAGCTGCTGTCAGTGATCTAATTCCTGTGTTGGTGCCCTTGGGTCCTTACACACCAGTGAATGATGATTGATCCCTGCTGCTGTCCTTCTGGCTGCCATGAACAGCAAGTGATACTGAAGGAGAAATGGAGAAAGCTACAGATCAAGTAAGGACAGAGATATGTGTCACATACCAGTCCCCTTCTGCCCACTGTCTTTCCACCGCGCATTGAAAATTTGCTTTATGTTCCTGATGGCTGCACAACTGCCCCCATCTCTGGACACAGAGGCTCTGAGCACCAGCTCAGTGAGCACTGCCAGTAACCCACCTACAGCAGTGTGCCTCCAGGAAAGCTGGCAGAGAAATTCCATTTTGACTTTTAATAGCTAAGCATTTGTTTAGTTACTCAGCAGAGTCTCTTTTGTGTGCCAGGTCTCCCTTCCAGAAAGGCTGGAGAATTCTAATAATCAACTTGTTTCCCTAAAATGGGTACATAATCCATGGGCAGAACTTACCAGTGCTGAACAAAATGCAAGATAATCTCACAGGCTGGGGGGAGCGGGAAGTGTTTTAAGAAGTGATATCACTTAAAGGCAACCACCAGGAGTTTACAAGAATTTCCATTCTTTTAATTAAAGATTTTATGAGTCTTGGAACACATTCCTGTGCCCTATTATACATCAGAGCACTTAAAAATTCAGAGCCTTATAAAATTGCCATAAAGAGATAGGAAAACCAAAGGAGTCTTTAGAAGAAAAACCTATTTATACAATGACTGTTATGATTTACTAAACAATTAGAGTGACTTATTTTACTTACTATATCTTTATTTCCTCCTTTTCTGTTGTTTGTGACTCCCTTTCAATACATCGTAATATAAACTACCTGCCTTCTAAATTCATTGCTCCATTTATATGCTCAGCATGTTTGGAACAAATATTAAAATCCTCAGAAAAGGAGCTAAATTCACTGTGCCAGAAGAAAAGGCATTTACGTTATAGTGATAAAAATACATTCATTAGAATTCAATTTTAAGAAAATTATAACTTCAAAAAGCAAAGGGGAAAAAAATTATTAAGCAAATCAAAAGAATGGATATTGATAATGAAATATGATTAGGAAAGTATTTTGTAAACTGTTGGTTTCTAGGGAAAATAGTATTTCCAGGTGTAAAATTCATGGTAAATTCCTTTAAACATATGTCTATCTAATAAGTAATCCAACGAGTTTCTGGAACAGCTTTTCAGAAAATGGTCTATGAACCATGTCTCAGAAACAAATTAGCTCATCCATCACACGTAACCATTTCTTTGGTAATGACTTAATGAATTTAGCTTTACTATGCTAGGACTGAGCGTGATGCTGTAATTACTGTGGGAATTACTGTAGCCCTCAATCCATCTTTTAGATGTTTATGGCATGGAACAAGAAGCTCAGCACAGCCTGAACCAGAGCCCAAAGCCAAAAGACTTTGGATCTAGAGAACTTTTAGGGAAGTATCCTCACAGACTTTGGTCAGTGCACACCACTCTGCTGCAACTGCAGTCCTGTCTTTCCCATGAGAATAGGCATGGATACACCATACAGGAAGAACTAATGCCATTCAA
This sequence comes from Phainopepla nitens, assembly GCA_013400175.1. Taxonomy (NCBI): domain Eukaryota; kingdom Metazoa; phylum Chordata; class Aves; order Passeriformes; family Bombycillidae; genus Phainopepla; species Phainopepla nitens. The sequence goes on along the minus strand of VXBQ01002032.1, from coordinate 1,067,347 downwards.
AAATCCTGAGAATAAAACTGGAAGAACATTTATTCCACCTTATCACATAGGGTAAAAGAACACAGTTTGAGCCATTTTGCTAGAGTGTAATTAACTCTAAACTGAACATTCTACTACGCCAAGTTTACACCAGAGTTTTCAAAGCAAACCATGGCTGTAGTACTAATACTGCAGATGAGACAGATAATAAAGCTGGGGAGAGGGAGGCAAGAATGTCAGAGGTCAAAGAAACACGTACTGTGGTACTTACACCAATACATAGAGCATATTCTTAAAATTTGGCCAAGGCTGTGGATATTTACTTGACAGGATTAAATATTCTTATGCTTCATAAACAGAAGGGTTAAGGGTGATGTTTCATGGGAAAGTAACAGTCAAGGTGACGTATCAATTTCTCAGGAGAATCAATGGAAACCCTATTAACCTTGGCTTGCAGATGGAAACACTCAGGTACGGAGATGAAGAATTATTTTTGCCCATATGTCAGCGGGAGAAATTATTTTTTCTTATGTGCTGGCCTTGTGGAAGTCAGAGATGGAAATGCTTGTTTTATTGGGCCACATGATGAGCTCCCTGCCCATGACTGAAAGTGTGGCATCAGCTGAACTCTATCCTGGTGACTGAGCAGACACAGCTTAAGTAGCTCATCTCCTGGCCATACACAGCTTCCTTGAGACACCACTCAGATATAAAACCATTCATTTGCTAGAAAGGCTGATTTTTCAAGTGCATGTTCTTACTGATAATGTTTTGAGCCTCCGAATTGTATTTTACCTATGTGGCCCAGGAATTTATAAGTAAAAGCTGTATAACAGCACAACCTCACAGGACTATCATAAGGATAAAAAAATTGAATATGACAAATCCACAGACACAACAGTAATTATGGCCATTCCAGTATGGCTGGTAACGCACAGCTGAATGCAATAAAAGAAGACCACCAATAGTCATGCAGCATAAGCAGGGCCATGTTCCTTCTCCATGCTGCCCTTTCACAGAAACTAAAATCACATAAAGCCAAAATCACATGAGGTGCTGCAGACGTGACCTGCTGGGGAGCTGTTTCCCTGCCTCTTCACAAGTGCACACACCAATGTCCACGTGTGCAGCACGTCTGACCATGGAACACTAGAAGATTCCACTGAGTAAGGTCAGAAATGTTACTCCAGTAAGTCTCAGGAAAGAGAGCTCCTCCTTGACCAGAGAACAGTCAGTCAAGAGACAGTGTCAAAAGAGCCTTGACCTCAAGGTGTTTGGAGTGTTTTGTGGGTTTTTTTTTGTATTCTTCCTTCTTGCTTGAGCAAGATCAACAAGAGAGAGCTGCATTCATACTGTACCACATGGAAATAAGTAACAACACTGCGATGAACACTGAGTTGTTTCTTGCAGTGGGTTGCATTCGTGCAGTGGGGAGTGTGACACCTGATTCCTTTCAGTGAATGATCTTTTAAAATGCTGACACATTCACTTTGCCTCTCTGGTTCCTGCGGACAAGCCACACACTGCAGAGAGGCCAAGCAGTGTGGAGGTGGAAATGAACACAAGTTCATGGCAATAAGGTCCCTCTGCACTCCTGTCTGTTTATTCCTGGTCTTGCAACCTGAGACACTGTGCAGAACAACTGCTCCATTTGCTGGCCCATAAGCCACAGATGAGAACCAGCAGTGTCTGCAGCACACCGAGAATCTCACTCAGAGTTGCTCAGGCTCCCTTTACTCATTTAAGCGGGCGGAGCGTGACTTTTTCACTCTCTTTATGCCCAAATTCCAAAGGGAAGCATTTCACATCTGTGAAATTTATTTATAATAAAAATATATTAAAACAACTCTTGAGGACACTGTTTAGTATCTTCTACACTTCATGTTGAACTACTTTATGAAGAAAGCTGAACAGCATCTAGTATTCAGTACTCTTAAGCTAAACAGTATCTAAATATTTAAACAAAGCTTTTGCTTCTATAAACAGTCTGATTAATGTGGAAAAACATGCTGTTATCGGAACAACTACTACTCAAGAAATGAAAAGAATTAGGTATCTTAAAACCTGTTCCTGTTCCCTTAAACATGCTGCAAGTTCTGTGTAAAGTCATATACCATGTATTTTGATTATTAGTCAGATTATGATTACTTATCACATTAAAATACAGATCAAATCAACACAGAAGTTATAGGTGAGGCTTCCTTCCCATTGTCCACAGTTTGTCAGCTAGACTGATTTTTTTTAAACACTCCAAAACAAACTCAGAATGGTACAATTTGGTTTTGCTTTATTGCTGAGAAGGCCAGGCTGGTGACTTTGGAACATTTTCACAGCTTCACTGACACTTGTATTGAGGGACACAGGGCTGACAGTACTGATTTATGATCAATTTGGATGGGATTAAAGAAGTTACTAAAATGGGAAAAATCAGTTGAATCAACTAAAATCCCAAGGCTCATGAAATTCTCAAATGCAAATATCTGACAAGTACACTGAGAAAACAGAGTTTAAAAGGCTATCTGCTTGTGAGTGAAGAACAATGACAGACTTAGGAATACCTGAAAATACAGGGATGGGCTATTCCTCAGGAAAACTTCCTACTTGCTCAAAGATTTCTCAAGCCCAATGTGTCTAGTCAAACCAACGCTTTCCAGGCTAGAGCTGATTCCAAACCACCAGATTAAGTGAGAAGGAGGAAACCTTGATTAGCACTGTTTTACTAGGAGTTCAGCGTGTTCATTTTCTGAGAAGCACAGTCACACAAGCTTTGGGCTTGGTCATACAAATGTGGTGCAAGTTGCAAATCCATACAACTTTATTTCCTTCCTGGATGGAAAAGTTATGCATTGCAGTTTCACTGACTTCATGTCAGGTCATGCCTTAAATCAACAACAAATGAAAAGCAGAACATAATCATATACACATTAGAACAAGTGTTAGGGGTTCCTTAAGAATTATATGGGAAAAAACACTTCAATATTTGTTATTTTCTGTTTCTTGAATAGTTAAAGTTCTGCAGCATTAAAATACAGACAAAACAAGCTGGCAAGAAAAGCAACTTCCCATTGACTTCACAATCTATCAAAAACTGACACTTTTATGAGTAGAACTTTTAAAAATACATACCTATAAATCAATTAAAATATTCAGAGAAGTATACAAAACAGTTCAAGGGAGCACAAAATGACAATTCAGGTTCTTTTAAAAAATGGCTTCTCACTTATTTTCTCTGTCTTCAATTCACTGTCAACCACAGGGAAAATCTTTACTGAGTAATTTCCTAGAGAAATAATATTTATGTAGCCAAGGTTCTGCAGCTGGAGCAGGGAAATGCACAAGATTATCGGGTGGTCTCTTACAATACAGGACAAAGAAATATTATATTAATAACAGTAGACACAGTATATTTTTATTACTAAATTTCCAAAATTCAGCATATGAACATAATAAAGGAGAAAATTTCTCACTACCTACACTAAAATCTACAACCTAAAATTCACTGATAAAGCAAGAGGCCAATTTTTTATAATCTGTCTCCTGTATTAGCTAAAAAACTAAGAAAAACAGTCCAGTTTAAAGTACTTGGCATATGGATCACAGTGCCAAAACATTCCACATTGCACTTTTACAGCAGAAATTAATTTCCAGGTAAGAACTCAGCATTGCTTTTATTTTACTTGCTAACGAGGATAATTGGCAGGCAACACTGCTGCTGCTCTAGATTTGTTCTTTATATGGATCTCTGAAGACCACATGTGCATGCAGTGGTGACAGAAATATTTTCCATATGAGCCACCACGAGCCACCACAGATTTTAATGTCCCTCAGTCTGAACAAGGTGAGTCAATCTATCATTTTCTGTGCTCCATAACAATCAACTGGGAAGTTAAAAACTTTTGTGACAACTAGAGGGCAATGATCAGCTTCCAGTTGCTCTGATCATGAAACCATTTAAATTTGTTGAGACTCTGCTGAAAACTTTTCCCTGCTTTAACTAGATCAAAGGCAGCACAAGATTTCATTAAGAGACATTTTCTTGAATCAAAGCTGCTACAGATTCTCTTATTAAAACACCCTGAAAGCAAAATAAAGTTTATTTCTAGACATGTGAGCTACAGGAGTGTCAACCGCACACTGCTGGACAAGATGTTTTTTCCAGCTCACTTCCACCTTTACCAGGGAAAGTAATTGATCTGGACTTCATTAGGCTACTATTAAGTTATGACAGCACTAATAAAAGACAAAACTTTAAAGCATAATCACTATTTTCAGAAGATTTACTTAGGGAAGGCATATTTATGGAAAAAATTATTCAATGGTTCATTTAAAATGCACAGCTACATATCCCATTCCAGGCAGAGAGAGGGAGAATGAGTATCAAATGTGTTTTCTGCAAGTAATTTCATTAGATGGAATATTTTATATCTAATAGTACCACGCCTGCTGAATTATTTCCTAAATGGCAAAGGAGTAGCAGAAAATTTGTGCTTTGGTATGAAATAAGTACTTGATAACAAACTGCTTTGATGAGGACAAAAATCTGAAAAATGGCTCTTCAAAAATCAAGCAGCTACTTTTAAAAGCATATAAAGAGCTGTCCTATTCCACTGTTCAAGACTTAGGAATTAAGAATATCAGGAACGCATGAAGTCCCTCTTTAATTATATAATGTACAGATTTAAAAAATCAAGTTCTTTCTGCCCTGCCCCAGACTAAACATTACATGTATTTGCACAAAAAGAATGTTATTAAAGTAATGAAGCCTAGAGTTTTTACATGCTCACGTGCCCAAACTGCACCCTGTGCAAAAACTTTTTCACTAGCGTACATTTTTTGCAGAAAATATGAACAAAACACCACCATCTACTGCTGCAGAGTATCATATTTCTCTGCATGTTAGTAAAGAAAAATTCACAAATTAGTCATCTCTCACAGAAAGCGTATTGTATGTCAAATCCAGAGAAGTTTCAAACTGTTCTCCTTTAGTACCTTCTGGCTTTTGCAAAGAAAAAAAAAACAACAAACCAAACAAATCCAAAGCAAAAAAGCAAACAAAAATCCCCCAAACAAAACCAACCCCCAAAACTAAACCAAAGTAAAAGCTTTTTACACAACACAAACAACACAATTCTAAAATGTCTAATGGCATAAAAATCATTCACAGTCCATTTTAACAGATATGAAGAAAATGCAACTGTGACAAGACGATTTTTGACAAGACATTGTACTTTGCTTACCTCACCCCCAGGTCTTGCTAACACTGCTGTTTGAAAGCAGAGCAACGTTAGTATCAGGTAGCTGACAAACATTATTACCCAAAGTTAGAGCTACCCTGGAGGAGCAAACCCTCTGCCAAGTACTAACAGCTAGCAGATGCACTTGTGTCTCAGGATCACAGCCCTGAGCTCTTGTAGGTACGAGTCTGTCTCCCTCTCCCCCTTTCTCTCGCACTCACGGTCCGACCAGGAGCTTTGCTCTCAGCCACTGCTCTGAAGACAACTGGTAAGTTGATCTCTTCATGTAATGACTTCTCCCTGCTGGGGGAGGGGGCTCGGCCAGCACTGAGCTGGGGGGCTGCAGTCAGTATGGAGCAAAGAAGGGGAGGGACAGAAATGGTCACTGCCAAGTTCTGCATCTGCTGTGATTCATGGAACAAGCTAAACGGTAACCTTTAATGCACGAGGAACCTTGGCAAAGCGTTATTGACTTAGGCAGGCATGATTGGAGAAACAGGCTAAAGCTGCAGCAAGAGATCTTGTTGATGGTTAGACGGCATGTGCTACTTAAAGGTACAGCACCTCCTTTTATTAAGACGTTGATAATACATAAATTATAAATTAAAATCTAAGCAGGAAGCTGTGGTTTTACAGTCAGCCCTACACCAGCAGTCCTGCAGCCCGAACGGCCTGATCCTGCCGATGGGTCAGAACCTGCTGCCTCTCATCCCCGGCCCCGGGAAACAGCCCAGGGGAACCCAGGTACCCATTCGCTCTCTAGGATGTCACAACTGCTTCCCAAATGGACCTCCTTTCTTTAGGATCTTCTTGGAGTAGGATATGGATGTAGTCTCTCTTTCATTTGTATATTATAGGCGAAGAAAAGAAATTTTGATTTATAACAATCCAACCCACCAAACAACCTGCTTTGACTAAAGCAAGCAGAAGTGCAAGCCTTTCTTAAAGTGCCAACTCCTGAAGTCAAGAAAACACACGATATTCTCATCTTTCATGTAAATACATAGTTCTTATCCATATGGTTCCAGGGGAAATGTCAAAAATATGACCCAAGAATAACCTGGTCTCGTATGTCAGACAGTAAACCACATGAACTCATAATACAGGTACTTGAAAATATCTCAACATTTTAGGAGGCAGGAAGTAAAAATCTTGGTGAAATTGAGAAGAACACCATTACTAAGTATTATATTTCTTTTTGTAATTTGGTGAACTTTGTATACACAGCTGAGTATGTCAGACTCCTCAGGCTATTTTTAAACTACCTTTACCTACCATTCTTTTCCTCTCCTATGAGAGGTGAAGGATAAAGTAGTCTTCCTCAGAACTGCAATTAAACACAGTCAAACTCCCAAAGCAGTATAGAAAACTAGCATTCAGCTGCTAAAAGTCGAGATTCTGTTCAATTCGAATTTGGATAGCTGTTTCTCCAGCAAGGCAAAATGTGACCTCTATTAATTAGACACCATAGTCACTGTACATCTTCCCTCTCAGTTCTTTCCTTTTATAGACTCCCACTATTGCCATGAAGATCCCACCTTCTCCTGCTTAACCATCTCACAGTGCTGTGTTTGTTCAGCCTGCCCATTTTCACCTCTCAAATCAGCAGACCACCTTTCACAGGTCAGCCTTTTCTTCCCCCTTTCATGCACAGCCTTGCAGTGCTGTGGTTGTGGCAGCACCACTGCAGCACCTGCGAGCACCATGTCCACCGAGGGCATGCCAGGGAGGAGGCCCTGCAATGCAGGCCAGGCAGGACTGGGGGGTCTCAATGGCACCAGAATCCTCTTCAGATGGCTCCCCTTGAGGGAGCAGTACAAGCTTAAGAACATTTAAGATGGCAGAATGAGAGTTTCAGTATGGACCTGAAGAGTGGTTTTTCCAAATGCTCTGAATGATCATAGGCGATCAGCTGGGGACTCCTAAGAATGGTGACTGACAGCCCAAATCTGCAGCTTCTGAAAACTTGACACTGGAACCTTAATGATGCTTTCTGACAAAAATCATTGAGAACTCTCCATTACTATGTTGTTCTCACAAATACAACACCTCCCTTTAAGACCTACAGTAAAGCATTCTTTTCTCCTCTTTTAAGTCAAGCTGAAGATTTGCAGACTATCGCGTGGTGCTGACAGCTAAATGCAGAGCTGCCATTATGGGTACTTATACACTGGTTGCCTATGGCAAAGTCTTCAGACTAAAAATGTAAAGTCAAATAAACTTAAGGAAATTTTCCATCAAAACCCTGTGAGGAAGCCAATCTGTCCGTCCATTTTTTTTTGAAATATCTAGATGTACCACAAAAGAAAAAAGGATAGTGAGCAAACTGCCAACTAAATCAGAGTTCAAAACACTTCCAACAGAAGAGCTGCAACTATGATACTTTGAAAATAGATTCAGTGCTTGAAAAAGTTTTAAAAGAACACAACATTTCACATTGCAGTGTGTAACAAAAGCTCCAATGATGAAAGGTCCTTCATGCAGATTGACTACTGTTTCCGTGAAATCAAACTCTGTCTTGTTCTGCTGTTCCTCACAAAGTGAACGAGTTCTTCTGAATAAATATATAGCACAGGCACAATATTGCCAATCTTCTCTTCTTTAATGGCAGGCAGAAAAGCAAATTTAAGAAAATGAAGAGTACCTGTGATTTTAGTCTCCTCTCTGCTGATCATTCCACGGAGCAATATATTTTCTGCAAATAATGAACAACCTTACTGAAGTCTATCTGAATATTATTAGGATGAATTTCTGAGCACAGAAAACTGTACTGCATTCCCACTTCATAAGTCATATAAACTAATTCTTTCCATGTGCATTTAATTTTTCCTCTATGAAAAATACAGGCAGAATTCCCTGATTTCAGAAGCTGGTGCTCTGGTCTCCATGTTAAGACAAGAGATCTGTTTATATCTGCTCCTGTGCCTTCAAGCTTTATCCCCCTGAACTGGATGGAATTGTGTTGGTTCATATGCACAAGCACAGCCTTTCCTTGCAGCACAGAGCAACTTGAAACTTAACACTATGCACAACTTGCACTGCTGCAACCAAGATCAGAACTTCTCTGCAAACCTCAACAATCACTACACTGGAGATTACAAAAGTACTGGGGCAATAGAAAAAATCAGTTTATGACTGATAAGCTATTTCAGATATGAAGTTGTGCAGTAGCAGATATAGAGAAACCAAAATATCTTGCAACAGTAAAATGGAAGAAATGAGATGTCAGTAATTTCAACATAAAAACACCTCTGCTTTTACTTAGAAACATAGCAAAAATAATAGCGTAACTATTTTAGGTATATAATTGAGATAGAAAATACAAAATTATAGTTTAAAAAAGAAAAACAAAAACCAGAACCAGAAAAAAGCCATCAGAATGTTTTAGGAAAAAGTTTCTCTCTCTTATGCTCAGAAACAAAAATACACAAAACAAAAAAAAGGACTTTTAGATAATACAGTCTTTATTAAAAAAATACTGACATTCATCTGTGAAAAAAATTAGCTTTCAGTCTCAAAGGGTTTGTAAATGTCAATTAGTTTATAAAGTTTGCTTACTACCTTTCTCCTGAGGCAATTGCACCTGAATTTCAAACGAGGACAAGTTTGTTGAACTTATCAAAAGTATTTCAGCTACTGCTTTCTGCTAAAGGTATATTAGCTTAGAAAGTTGACCAAATTCCCAATATAAAAGTAATAATAGACAAAACACGAGTCAAAACAAGCTTCTAAAGATTTCCTTTCTACTTCCTACAGCTTCAATGTTTGTAGAGCTTAACTCTACAAACTCTTAAAGCAAGGTAACATGGAGGATGGCCACATATTTCAGGCTGAGTTACTTTAGAACAAGACAAGGACAATATCTGTGCATTTTGCATACAAACGAAAATAATTACTCTAATTCATGTTTTGTCACTACAGGTGCAACATCAATGCCACTGAATCTGCTTAGCTGAAACAACTAAACTAAAGAACTATTTAAAAGATGAAGGCCAAAACAAATTTGCTGCTACAGCATAACCAACAAGCCTTTTAACTGTTTCTTAAAACAAGTATTTAAAATAGCATTAATTTGCTTTGGACAGACACCATCTTCCAAGAGTCACTAACAGGAAAAGCAGTAGACACTGCATTTTCTACTACTATGTAAGAAAAGGTGTTAGATTTTTATTTCAATGTTCCATGTAACAATTTAACAGAGGAGGAAAAAGGCTGAATGTACAAGAAATTGAGTACAAATTACATGATCAAGTGGAAAATCTAGTGTGCCTTCATTTTATTTTAATTGGTTATTTTTTTTCCAATTAGTGATCTACAGGTTACTTAAAAAAAAGGAAGGGAGAAAATTTTCATGTTGATGAAGTCATGTGTAAAGATGGCTGCCATATTTATAGCTGTCAGATAGGCATTTCCAATCATTACCTCATTTCATTTTTTCCAGGAAGCATTCCTTTCTGAATTAATTATTCAGATGTATTAAGGTTAGAAGAAATTACCACTATGCTTTAGCCTGAATTACCAAAAGACACTGGCCATAACATTTTGCTCAAAATTTCTTCTATGAATTTATTTTCTTTTAATTTTATTTTTGAAATAATGTGTGTGTTAAATTAAACACTTGAAATCAAGACGTCTCTTGCCACATTATGTGTGCCTGAGCAGACAGGCAATTTAGACTACAGAAAGAACACATCTTCCTTTAAAAAAAACAGTGTACTTGAGAAGGATGGGTGCAGAAAAATGCCTTTCCCTACCCTAATTTCTTGGATTCAGGAAATACTGCAGATGAACCACTGAGGGATTTCTTTACCCCCATGAAGGTGCATACATCCATTCCCCTAGTTTCTCACTGGCAGACAGGGTGATGAAAGAGGGCAAGAGATTCTCTCCAATCCTCTGCCTTCTACAGCTAAAGCAGTGCTTGCTATTGTAGTCCTTTTGGAAGAGCCATGATCACACTGAATCTGGATTTCAGCGGACAAAATCACAATAAGTACTAGAAGGACCAAGGAGTACTTGGACTTTCATAGACGCCGTTGAACAAAACCAAACCCACAGAGCTTGGGGAGGAAGACAAAGGGTGAGCTATGATTGCAGCCTGAGAGTTAAGTACAGGCAGCCCTGTAGAGGGAAGCTCAGATGTGGAGCACCTTGAAGGAAACAAGTCCCAGAGCCTCACACATATTCCACTGCACCTCAACATTCTTTCTTGGTTGAAGTTTTAGCTCCATTTATTATATGAAATACTAAAACTTTCCCAAGTAACTCACAGCTTTTATTTGTACTTTTTTTCTCAATTTTTTTTTAGGAAAGCAGCTGACTTCACACAATTCTTTGGACAAAGAAGCATTTAAGGGGATAGCTATGTCCCTAAAACTGAAATATTGTTTGGCTGCCAGAATACTCCACTGCATGGAGCAGCATGTCTCCTGCTGCTACCGTACATAATGAGGCTAGAGATTTACTTCTCAATCCATATGTCTAATAATTTTTTGATCCCACTGTACAGTTATGGAAAAGACAAAGGGTTGCTGTGCAAAAATGCTCATTAAAGAGTTTGTAAATAATTATTCCATACAGTCACTTTGTGTCCTGACTAATACTTTTATTAGTTAACTACTTTCGAACTTTGAACTTCTGATTCTGCTTACTTCCCTTCCTAAACTGCACAATTCTCATTTTCCTCTTGTTTGTCATCTAAAGTCACTCCAAGTTTGACTTCTTCGCTGTTTCTCATCTTTTTCTTTCTTTTTTGTGAGGAAATAGAGATCAGTTTAGAAAGCACACCCTATTAAAAAGGTATTATGACATCCTGTGTAAACAGCATTCCAAAGCAAGTTTCAAACATTGGTCTATACTTAGGTCAGCCCAGCATAGGTTACAGCAGTAGAAGCTGTCAGTCTCTTCCATACTAAGTTACCTTCATGACCATGCCTTTTTCTCCTCTTACTACCATGGTACTGGCAGTGCATGGTGTTTTTAAACTACATTCAAACCCTGAAAAGAAAATCTGAGCATTTCCTTCCTCATCTCTCTACTTTTGACTCCTTAAAGCTAAAGCTTTTGATTACAAAGCCAGACTTTACCAAGAAGGTCCAACTTCAAAGAGCTGAATATTAACTTCAAATTGATTTATCATCTTGAATCTTTTCTTCACTATAAACTACTAAATCTATTACCCCTCTTCCCTTTCTGGCATTACGATGTGCTAGAAGAAGGAAAGGACCTTTGGTTATCACCTGCCCAGGGCTGGGCTAGAATGTGTATTTTTCATGGCCATATTCCAATTTTCTGTAATTTGATGATAGAATTCTGGTTTATATCCCAAGTTCTCAGAGCACCTCTTTGCCTCCCCAGACAGTAGTTGCATAGTGCAAGAAGAATAAGATGACATTTATGAGGTATTTCTTCCTCTGACCAACACTACCTTTTGACTACAGAGCAAGTGGACACCATTCTTTGAACCTTTAATTTTTATGATTCCCATTCATCTTGTGACAAAAATTTTTATTTCTGCATTTATTAATCCGTGTCTTTGTTTTCCTAATAAGGCATTAAGATTTTTAGCACCATATTCTGGTTCTCCACACACTTCAACTTTGATATTATTATCTTAAGTATTTTCATAACATATTATTCAACATTATTTATGCTGTCTTCTTCTTCTTCCTATACACAAAAGAGTGGTGAAACCAAAGGGAAAAGAGTTCTTTGATGGATCCTATTTAATCTCCTTTTCTGTATGCATGAAAAAAGAGACATGTATTTCTAGAAAACTACCTCTCATCACCCAAGTTTCACATAAGGCATTTGGATCTGTGTTTCCTGTTGAAGTGTAGCAAATGAGCAGCCACTAAAAATAGGACCCAAAGGAAAAGCAGACCTTACCCTTTAAAATATTTGAAGCCATTCCTTCGCAACTGCCACAAAACTGGAATAAACCTATACTTGGTACCATTGCTATATTTGGATACTTTACCTAAAATAAGAAATGAGACTAAGTCTGTTGATCCATTAAAAAAAAAAAATCCTTGTGAAAAAATTCTAAATAATCTGTAACTACATGAAATTAATTATAAATTCTACAAAAAATGCATATCTATTTCCAGGGAAAAGTAAGCTTCATCCTAGGTAAAACATTCTAAATATGAGTTTGAATCAGGGTATTTTCAAATCTTTCACTTCTTCATGAAGGATAAAGTTTGATACTTCTAAGTCTACGTGTAGAAAGTAATTTAAAGATACAAGTTCTGGATCATATAAGTATACTTGTCATAGTTACAAAACCTATTAAATAGAGAAGTACCAAAAAAAAAAAAACAAACCAAACCAAGTACCATATGGTATAACACAATAGGCCACAATCTCCTCCATGAATCCTTCAATGAGAATAGAATTATAAAGGAGAATCTCTTCAGGTCCAAAACTAAAAACTTAGAAACTAGATTTTAGTGGTAACACACATTTTGCCAAGTGTCCAGCTGGCAAATGACAGCTACCTTAAACATGCCATCATAAAATGATGGGAACAAGCTGTCTCCAAGAGAAAACTAACCAGGTAAGATTGTGAATGTAATAGTAATTTTCAGTTTTGCTTGGAAACATTCTTGAAATTCTTTCAGAGGAAGAAGCCCTGGTAGAACACATTTTATTGCATATACATTCCCTGACCTGTTATTTTTTACACTGGTAAAAATCTCAAAGCACTAATGATATTCTTTGAGACTGAGGCAAACAGAACTTTGAAGATCACTGTGAGTCCTTCCCAGGAGAGGATCAAGTGTAGCACATGCTAGGCCAATATGCAGATAGGAACTGTGTAAAAAACATTATGGTAAAATCTACTTTTGCAAGATATAAGCAAGACCTCTTGCCAACTAAAGATGAAGAGAAACCTCTTCAGCAAAAGCTGGCCAATATTTTTCATGCTTACTACTTTACTAAAGCAATAAAACAGTATCAGCCACCTTCAAAAACTGTCTGGGAGCAGTGGCAGCAGTGACAGCTGCTCTCTAAAGGGATGGGGAGTAAGATGTCAAGCTCCAACAAGGGCAGCTAGGCAGGTGCTTTCACTGGCCAGGACTCCATCCCACTGCCACCGCAAGTCAGAGAAGGGCAGGGCCAGGGTCAAACAAGTCTGTAGTGCCAAGGCAGGCCCAGGGCCAAGCCAAGCAGCCAGTCCATGGAGCAGGGTGCAGACCAGCACAGTTCTGGCCAGGGGCACACAGAGGTCAGGCTGTGCCACACCCAGGCTGCCTCCAAGGCAGCTCAAGCTGGGACTGGAGGCCCAGGGCTGAATTTAAATGTGGCTACTGAGTAGCCAGGGTGAGGCTGGTCAGAACCATTAAGGCTGATTAGAATTATCAGACCCTGAACATCTGTGCCTAGGCCAAAACTCACTTATCTAACCATGTGTGTAGAGGGCCAGCAGTAGCAGAGATCAACCAAGCAAAAGGAGGAAGGTGAGAGATTGTGTCTGGCAGCAGATAAACAGTCTTGAAATAGAGGTAACCTCAGAAGGAGTCAGGAGTCACACAAACTAATTAGGGGACAGGACTAGAGCAGCATCCCATGGAACAGAAGAAAGTAAACATCCCAGCAGGAGTCATACTGCTGGAGAACCAGAGCCAAGGACAATCCTGCACCACAGGCACCTCTGTTCTCTGATGTCACAGAGGTACAGATAAAGATCCAAAGGATGAATAGAAAAAAAATCTTGGAAGACTTGTATCATGATCCAATTGTATTTTTTATAGTTTATAGGAATACCAAGCTTCCATCCTCTTCTGACAGAAAAAAATAAAAAGGAAAATAGCTGTTTTGTTGCCAAAGGAAATGTATATATTTGACTGAAAACTTGGGATTTAATTGCAATGCTGGTCAAAATGCACTGGATTAAACACTCATCCAGAATCCAAATACAGGAAGAAAGAGGAGGAAGGTTTCCAAAGTAATTTCATTACACATCCCAAGTTAGCTGAAGTGAGCAGAGAGAACTAATCTCATAGTATTGTAGCCTTTGCTTTGGGCAGCAAGCACATCTCAACTTTTTCCATCTAGTTACAAAACTCCTGAGTCAAAGATGCAGTTATTCCTTCCCAAAAATCTCTCCATATTCTGTTTGATTCCATCTCCCCATTCACCATCTCTACCAATAGGACTGTCTGATCTCAGCATACTGCCTGCCTCTAATGCATTGCAAATTAAAAGAATTAACACCAGCCTAGGTCAAAATCTACCCTGTTAGTAAAGGCTCATTTTTCATCACTGGGGGTCCATGCCAAGTCAAAAACACACAGCACCAGCAGATCAGTTACACTGCTGGTGCAAATTAGGTACAAATTAGAAGCATAGCTGCAGTGCTAGAACAAGGCTTCTCTTTCTCTGCAGATGTATAATGTATAAAAATGAACAAACTCTTTTTAAATAAATAAAAACTGTTCATCTTTATTGCCTTGATAAAAAAATAAATTCTGGGAAATCTGATTGTTTGTAAAGTAGATTTTTTGGATAGTTTATCTTCTAAATGCGTTTGATTTCAAAGTAATCCCATTAAACACACGCTGCTGCTATTAGAACCAAGAGAACCTTCAGTGTTTGTGGAGTCTTCCAGCTGTCTGGACAGTGGTCCTACATGCTTAAAAGCTTGGGAAGCACATAGGTAGAGCAGACTTCATTCTATTTTTCTAGGTGTCTTTCAAGTACACACCATTTCTGAAGAGAAAATGACCAATTCTGCATGGCCAATTTCTGCTACACAGGAAATTGGAACCACACAGTTACAGTTTATGCTAAATCTTGAGCTATATGGCATGTGTATGAATTCTGAAAATTCATATGCAGCTCAAACTAGATAAGGAGCATCTTAAAATAATTATGCATTCTTGTGTCTCAAATATTTCATTTACTACTGGATTAGCAACTCACTAAATTGATAAATACTTGAATAAACAGCTGATGAGTCTCTGAGTACCCACAGCACATCCAGTATAATTTAACTTGAAATTTCCCTTCCTGAATCCAACAACTGAAACAAGTTCAGTACTGTCAAATTTTCTCATGGGACAAACAACTTGTCTAAATTCAGGCACAGTTCTCTCTACTACATAAGGAGGAGAGTCAAGCCCAAAATGACTGCTTGAAATTGTTTGGTACTCTGAAAACTTTTTTTAAGAAGTAACTTAGCATCCCATTTTATTAGTAATCAGTTATATATAATTCTTAACCCTTGGTATATTAAAGCCAGTGTGAGTATATATATATATATATATATATAAGCATTCAGACAGTGTAAAATCTCTACACAATGGCACAAAATCTGGAAATACTGTTTGCTGGTAACAAGGTGTAAATAAATCTAGAAATAAATCTAACAGGAACACTAAGAAAAAAAATAACTTATTAAAAGGTCACCTAGAACAAAGGAAGTGAGGGAACATTATGTGTATTTTGAAAGACACAAATGGTGCTGATTACTTTATCCCCATATTCAGACTGTCTACGTGGGTTAAAGCTAGCAATAATACCAGTTCTAATCTTAAAGGCCCATGGAGAGACATAAAACCAGACTGTTTGAGAAATCTGGTTGTAAAAGCACATCTGTGCAGCCAACACCATCACATGGCTGGAAAACAATCAGAATTCCAACAAATGAATAAAACCCACAGAAAATGCCTTCATTGTGGAAGGAAGATTTCCTTTGGAAGATTTCCTGCACAGTTCCAAATCTCTTCAATACAATAATTTCACATTTGTGTAGAGCATGTCTTAAATAATTTTCCAACAATGTTTCAGGGAAGACTTCCTCACAATGTGCTATTTCTCAATGAATATATCACTTACTTTTTTAGGTACAGCTCCATGTGCTAGCTCATGTCCCATGCCATGGTACTCACCAGGTACTTATTTGCCTGGGGCACCAGTGTTAGAACCCTGCCAGCCCACTGGTAGCATACCTGGTTTATATTTTATTTGCCTTTTTCACATGGATTTTGCAAACCACTTACCACTGCTGGTTTAGATACACTGTCAAGGGATTAATGCAAAAACAGTAACAAAATTAAGAATTTTGAAAAAAAAAAAGGAAAAAAAGAATATATTTATCTTTTCTTTACTTTTTTGTCCACTTGTAGTTTTTTGGGTTTTGCCATGATGTTAGACAGCTGCATGGAGAATGAAGACACACACAGGTACATAAATTCCGCAAGTGACAAATATGGAAACAAATCCAGCCACCATTTCCACAGTGGCACTTTTGTCTATTTAAGTTTGCAGATTTATCATTATTTGTTTTAGAAGCAAGTTTACAATTATGTATGGTCATTTTATCCCTTTCCAAGAAAACACCAAATAAAGTGTGATGATAAGGTTTTCAGCATCTGTTCTTAACCACAAATATCTAAATAATGTTTTGAACTGATGGGTCTATGATTTTTTTTTTTCTCTCAAGCTTGCAAAGTAAGTGGCTGCTTTATAATGCCTTAGTTGATTTATATTTAATCAGAAAAGGTGGGGTTGATTGGAAACTGCTTCTCTTTCAATCTCAGTAACCATATCTTTAATTTTTCTAATACGACACACAGATTTTTCTCTTTTTTAATTTTACTGAAAAGAACTGATATTATTCTCTCTTATGGAAGATTTCATAGATAAAAATTTGCAGTGCAAAATTCTGCACAATATGCTAGACCAGAAGTCTAATTCATACAAAATATGTAATGTTTCAAATTCCTAAACCCGTTATGTGCAAGTAGATCAAGACAATACTTTAGTACACCGGCTGAAATGTGGTGGTAAATGGCATTAAACAAATTCAGTCTGCCATGGAACCCTAATGACTACTCAGCCAAAGCCAAACTAGACAAAGAATTAAATCAAGCACTACTCTTTGAATGAAAATATTTATTATGAAGTATTACCACAGAATACTAGGCATTTATCTTAAAAAAGCTTTTAAAATCTTGTTCTTAGGACATGTAATATATCATAGCATTAAGATTTTTTGCAACTTAGAGACACTAAAGAAAGTGTTTAGCAAAGACCGGATTTCACGTTGGTAACCTTTGTTTCTACAAAAAAAACCCCTTGACTTTTTCCTTTCCTCTTAAAAGCTTTAACTGTGAAGGATTAGTTTTAGTAACTATTCTCATATCCATATCTAGAAGAACAATATCTTTAAGAATAGAAAAGTTTTCTAGAAATCCCTATGCAAGATCACCTATTCTACGTATTATTAGGCAGAGCATAATCAGCTTCTGAGGTATTTTAGGAGATTACCAATCAGGCCCTTCAGTATGTCTCTCCTACCACCCCAACACTTTCAATCACTGCCTTTCAATCTGTGTAGGAGCCACAGACTATTCCTTTCATTGTGGAGAAAAATATAGGACACATCCATAATTCCCCACCTAAGCTTCATGCTATTCCCTGCCAAGGTGGTTTGGCAAGCAGGGAAGATATTTCAAAGGAAAACATATAGGGCCTCACTCAGCCATATTAATGCTCCTTCACATTCCTCTTGCAATACTATCCTGCCCATAAGGCTTATTTAAGTACAAGAACATCATTGGCAAGCAGGGCTTTCAAAACAGAGACCTGCGTGGAGAATCCAACAGCAGCACTTAGTTTTCACCTTCACACAATAGCCATATTACAAAAACAACTTGTACTTACATGGGAACACTGAGTGATGGATAGGTTTAGATTTGAAATCAAATATAGCTTTCCCAGCAAATTTTAAAATTGAGAAAGTCTGCTGCTGTCATCTGGTCATTTTGCACAAAAATTAGAAGAAAAAAGAAAAAAAAAGCCAACAGAAATATACAAGCCAATATTCCACAGCAGCACCAAAAAAAAGTAACTCTAGACTAAAAAAACTGGGGTTTTTTAATTGGACACAATAGTGGGAAGCAAGGACTGTCCATTATATGGCTGAAAAAAACCCAACACACAGACATCCCTACCTTAACAAATGTCTTCTCTAAGCAACTTCATGTAGTTTCTTATGAGTAGTCTAACACATTGTTTTAATTGGAGGAATATATAGGGTTTTAATCCAAAAGACATCCCCTTTATGCTTAATTTAACATTCCTCTTCCAAAGTGAAAACCAACAGGACAGTTTGATCAGTTACAGGATGGTGCATCTTACACTTGACGGGACAAAGAAAATTGTCAGAAGTGTGATTCTGAAAAAAGTGCTGAAAGCAAAATCTCTTCTTGCATTTAAGCAACTAAGAATTTGAAGTCAAACCCATCAATGTAATTCCTAAAGCACAATGAGAAAAGACAGCTAACAGTTCTCTGCAGTAAGGACTTTTACTAGTTTATCAGATGTGATCAGTTAACCACAGAGAAGTTTAGAAAAATTATTTTAAGGTAGCACTGTTTTTTCTTTTATGGTAAGACTATAGAGAACATTTTTGTAAGAGTCAAACCTTTGAATGTGTTATATGCTGCACCCATCTTGGTCATAATTTCTACAGTATGTGTATAACTGACAGATTTGCAACAAGTTTCTAAGCTGGAAGTTCTTTCTGAATTACTTTCAAGTTCAGAAAAGTGGATTGGAATTATGCTTAAGAAATACAAACTTTTAATTTTATATGAAATTAAGTTCTAATGAATTTGCTCAAGAGGAGACTTTTTATGCAAAACATGACAATTCTGCATCTAATTTTGCATTCTGCCATAAATTCAATCAGGCTTTAGCACACCCCAGTTTACCACCACTATTGCTACTCACATCAATCACACAGTGTTTACTCTGAACATACACTTGCTCAGTCTGTGGAGACACTGGAATACAAAAATTCCCAGGAATATATTGAGCATGTGAACCCACCTATTCCACACAATTAAATCCAATACAACAGCAGCAGTATAAACACACTACTTCTGAAACAGACTGATTTTACTTTTTCCTATCTTCTGTAACACACTTTTGCAGGCACAAGACTCTTAGATTAGTTCCCTGTCATTTTATATAACAGGCTGTGAAGTCTTAAAAATGTACCTGGTTCTGTCTCCATTTGTAAAAGAAGCCACAGAAAAATCAAAATCTTTAAAATCATATTACAGTACATCTTTGTAGATAATTTTTCCTTTTACAACTAAAATTCCATTCAAGTCTGAGTTTAAACAGATACTCAGAAATATTTTGAGAAAATAAAAATTCTACACTTCTACCTGTGATGAATTCTGCTTTCTTTTAATAATTGATGTCGAGGACCTTTTTCCAACTTATACACTCATCTGCTCTTTGGACCTATAGTGTTTTATGGACGCACCACACACAGAGCTTTCTTCTCCAACTGATTAAAACGTGTTCATTTCACCCATCAACCATGGAAATGCTGAAGAAAAAAATGAAATCATGATGATAAATAGCTTCTTTCAGCTTCAAAAGGAAAGTATATTCAGGGACGCTCCTTTTAACATGTAAGCAGTAACAGATATGGCTACCAAAGTATCACAGGAACTGATACTCTGTCAGCAGAGGGGCCAAACTGTGACCATCACCTGTACAGATATTCAGATGGGCTTTCATTTGGTTGGTGCTATTTCCAATTCTGCCTTTTTTTTTTTTTTTTTTCTTAGAGAACTGCAAATGTGCATCATCTCTAGGGTCTGTATCTTGTTCAGCTCCAGCCTGCTGACACACTGACGAACAGCATCTGCCAATTCAAAGAAGCTCTGACCAGACTGACTTGGTGCAATCTGGCAACCTTAATCATCTTAAGCTGTCCTCTGGAATACCTGTTCTGCATCTCAAAGTGCCTTTTCCACACAAGTACAAATGGTTGCTGTAACTCTGTAGAAATTCACTGGTTTGTAACACTGGGCATAATGTTCTACATCTGGATAGCCTGGACAAATATACAAAATCCCCTTTTATTCTTCCAGATTAGCATTTCCAGGAAGAAAGGAGGGCATGATTTAGAGGAAGAGCTGAGGCCTGAACATGTGGTTGCTGTAACCAGTGCAACATAAGCTGGGAGAAGGAGAGGGTAGCTCATCCAAGTTCTATTCAGGAATACATCTAAGACACACCCATAGACACTGTATATACAAACCGAAGTATCACACACATAACAGGCTTACAGAAAAAAGCAGAAATAGAAGGCCTTTTGCTAATTTTCTAGCTAGCAGCAAGTGTGACGTCTCCCTTTGGAAAGGGGGTTGGAGGCCAGTGGCAATAAGATAACAAATTAGCTGTATTGGCCTGGAAAGTTTATGATTAGCTTGGGAGGTCTGAAGCCTGCTGATCACTACAAAAATAACATTTCACTTTGATGCATGTTTATCGACTCTCACTATATTAAAATGTTTTCATTTCTAAATGTGGGTTTCAGCTGCTGTGTCTGGCCACCATGTGACATGAAAGTGAGGATCTTTACGTAACACATTTTTTTTCTAATCAGTATTTCATATAAGAGAAGTTAGCAAACACTGAATATTCTGTGTGTTTGTGTGCCTGCAGTGATTTAAAGAGTTCAAACTAAGACAAAATACTCATTCCTGGAAACACATACTGGAATAAAATGCACAGGTTCACCATTAGAGCCAAAATATCTTATGGCAAATTGAGTGGACAATTCTGATATTTAAAAAATTAAGCCATAAACTGCAGGATCAAAAAAATCAAGATCAAAACTCCATAGTAAAAGCATATGAACTACCAGGACATTGACCATATATCCTCTAGCAAATATATTAGAAAGAATTCATTTGTGTGTTGGCTGAAGTACAGCACCTTAAGCACTTGTGCAATAAAAATGTCAGACATGACAATCAGACAGCATGAAACTGTTCCTCATAGGGGCTTTAATATTTGTTATAAACTGCTGTATTACACAAGTTCAATCTTTCTTTGCAGCTATCTTTAATATTTTTTTCAGCCAGAGGCAAACAACTCTTTACAAATGTGCCTCCTCAACCTCTGACTTGAAGATTTGGGACTGTTTTCCCTAAATGAGGCTTAAATTAGCCTTACAGAGAAGGAATTCTGTTAAGCTCCAAGTTTTGTTGCTATACAGCAGGTAAAGCTCCCTCTGTCCTCTCTTCATTGTGCCATATGAGAAGGGCTAATGGGGATCTTGTGTTTATGGTAATGGTCAGGGACTCTGGAAAGTTAGGTTCTTACAACTAAGCACAAGTGAAATGAGCTCTCTGTGTTCCTAGATGGATAGCCATATAGAAATATAATTCAAAATCAAGTTTGGATTTTAAGACCAGCATTGAATGAAGAACAAATTCCACATTTTTGGAGATACTAGTGAATTAAGACAATTACAGAAATTTAGAGAAATCTAACATAGATAGAAAACTACTGGGCTGTGATAGTTTGATTTGAAGATGCAGTTCCAATCATCACTTGCAAAGTTACAGTGGGTTTACATTTTCCCCGGTCGATCCCTAAATGAAGAGAGAAATGAGAAGCAGAAGTTTTATAAGTGCCCAGATCCCACACACACAATGACAGCTTCCCTCTTCCATAGTCTTTGTGCAGTTGTGGCCAAGGAAGTAACAGAAAAGCCTCCACAGGTCTTTACTGCTCATGTGTCTGCTTTCTTATTAGAGAGCCATGCAAATCTCCTCATGACTTTTGTACAATATTCGTTCAGCTCATGGAGGCTGCTTACTTCTGCAAGAGTTTCTTCTAGCCCAATAGTTATTTGCAGGAAATTGCAATGATGACAGTTCTGCAAAGATTTCCAGAACAATAGGAAAAAATTATATACCACAGAAAATTATTAGCAACTTATTTACTAAAACAGTTTTGGTGATCTCCAGTTCTCTTCTTATGCAGGCATGTTTTGAATCCTACACAGAAGTTAATACAGATTCCAAACATTTGAAGCTGACAGTTTATATGTGCAGAATAATGTATATTGTTGAGAGCATGTACAATACAAACCAAGAAAACTGAAGAGATTGATTTAAAATTCACATTACAAAGCTTGAGATAAGCTTCTGCATGAACTATCTGTCAAGGACAGCTACCATGATTCTGTGATCAAACAGCTGGTGACACTAGGGAAATTTAGTATACATATGCAAGTAAGCTGGAAATTATTTTAGGCTGCTGTCACTATGCAAACAAACCGAAATGAAAGTTAAACAGAATGTTCTTTGTAATAGCTGAAAAAAGGAAGGGCACATTTCAGACAGATGTCACTGACTGTCTGTTGAATATGCTTCTACTAATATGGTATGAAAAATTGTGCCAACAGCTTTAATGGGTAATGAAGTGGTTGATCTGAATTCATTAATAACTTTTTGTGTTCCTTGGTAGTCTGATATTTGTGTTAATTTCCTGTCTTCTGTTCTACATTCTTTTAGTCAACAAACAGAACAAAATCTGGCACAAAAAATCCAAGTCTGATCAACTAAAGAGGCAAGACTAGGCAGCCTTTCATTCAAAATCCACAAGATTACACAGTATCACACAACACTGGGGCAGTTGTTGATTTCATGGAAGAAGCACAACACCACACATTTAAGATCTTCACTTCATGCAAGATTAAATTTAGTTGACTTACCCAGCAGCAAAGAGCTCGGTCATGAAGAGACTTAGAACACTGTGGACAGTTTAGCATTTCTTTAAGCTTAAGAAATATACACTGATGACATTCATGTTGTCAGGCTGACAGAGCAATTGGCTAACTCAGGCATATGACTTTTTTTTGTCCTAACCCACACTGATTGGCCTACCACATACGAACTTTTTTATTAGCATTTTCCTCACCATGTTTTCAAACTTGGACTTTGCACTGCATTTTTTATAAGATGTGGGATAATACTTATAAAATATAGTGTTATACCAATCAGATTTTCTGCTTTTGGCTATACAGTTTTAATAGCTAACTATAGTTTCATTCAGTTTTCAGCACAAGTCAGGAGAGCAAATTATAATAGCAATTAATGACATAAATTCAGGCTGACATCTGATGTCATTACTACTTATTTAAGTACGATAGGAATGCAACAAATGTTAGATATTCTTAAATATTTTTAACCAAACTCTTAAACATTGGGAAAGTTACTGTTGGTCTTGAGCTAGTAAAAATTTTGCATTTCCATAAGGTGTGATCTAATCATCTTTCACCACTCCATCAAAACAACAATGGCTTTAGACTTCCCAAAGCCAGGCTGGTTCAAGATATTTTACAGATTATTCCTAATGTTGTTTTTGTTTACGATATGTAGCTGTCCATAGAGTAATAACTTTTTAACCAGTATTACTACATAAAAACATGATCATGCAGGTATCCACTACCCATCCCCTGACACAAGAGTCCCTAAACAGGAAACAGTGAATAAAGGGTTTCTTAGAACTATGAAAAGACAAGAAGGTGGCACAGTTGCATGGCATGTTTGCAAATACGAACATTCCAGCCAAACCTAAGTGTGCACAGAAAAGGGCCATTAAAAATGGCAAAACAAGGGATTATATTCTTTTTCTACGGTGTTCTTTTTCCTGTGCAGATTTTTTTCTAGCTGTGTGGTCACTTGGCTAAAATGAAAAACATTCCTGGAGGACTTTTGACATTGCAGTGATGAGGAGTAAGGAGTAAGAAGAGGCTTGAGAACACCTACTGCAGCAGGGCTAACACTTGTTAGCAGCAAAAGCTCCAAGTCGATAATGGAGCGGAAGAAGCTGATAATGAAAAGATAGGAGTCAAGTGGGAGGAGAAGGACTCTGACTAACACTCATGATTAACTGAGATGGGATACTGGAAGACAAGTGTGATGATGAAAAAAGCTACAGGAACTAAATGGGTTGGAGGTAGACTCTCAGTGCTTTAGTGTGAACTCACAAGTAAGTATCCTATGAGACAGGAATGTAACATCCATTGAGTTGCATACTATGAACACTTTTCCAAGCAAAAACATTAGGAGTAATACTTTTGAAGTGATTATCTCAGGATATATTGAGAGAGATTATATAAAATTATTCAGGTTATGATTTAAAATGCTTGCCAAATGGGCAAAAAAATTAAAATGGAAAATTAAAGACTGTATTTCAGAACCACCCTTCATAAAACAATAAAAGTACATATTTGCAAAACTCAACTGAACACCTTAAATTAGTTATTAAACAGGTAAGAATGTTAAATACGAAAACTGTGCACCAGGCTGTAACACCTTGCCCATGTAGAAACAAATAAGGCCAGGTTCTCTCTACTGACAATTTTAAAAGAGGTTTTCTCTCTCTGAAAATGACACAAGTACTGTAACCATGACACTCCATTAACATTATAATCAGGAATGGCTTTGATCTGTAGTTTATCAAGTAATTAAAAATGATACGGCTTTTCCATTCTTTCCTGAACTTTTAATCCTTTCCTGACAGAATCTGTGGGTGGAAATAACATTTTCCCTGTGCAGTAAAACACAGAGTGCAGATTCAATGGCTACAGAAAAAGACACTCCTAAACATACATCAGCTTTCATATAAATGCCCCTCCTCTGTGGGGAGCAGAGGTGTGTCAGTGATCAGAATCAGGACATGCAGTTATGACACACAGAGCTCCTGAGAATGCTTCCTTCAAAACCCTCAAAGCCACTGACATCAAAGATAAGGACAACTAGAAAATGGAGCTCGCCCTGTGAGATTTGAGTTTCTTCAATTCACAAAAAGATCTGCTCATGAAACAAGGCACTGCTATAAAAGATTTCCAAAAGCAAAACTTCATCTTAAATTTCACATTCAGCATTTAATAATTAATACTTAATGCTTAGCAAATCCAAAGAAAAGCTGATGAAATCTATTTAGTCAAGAGCCCACCTTGCCCTTGGAGAAATGTTCAAAAGCACCTGCAGTGCAAAAGAACCAGGGATCCTAGTGCAAGTCAGCACACCAGTTGTGTTCATCTTTCCCAGTGCTTTGAGAAAATGTCCCCATAAAGCAACAAAAATGTAAAAACATCTCTAAAACATCTCTAAAAGCATTCTTTTCTCAAAAATCACTGTTCCCTGTATTCAGCATTAGACTTCTGATGTGCTTCTGAGAGTGCTACTCTTTGGAGAGTAAGCACTTTTTATTTTCAGAATAAATAAAAAAAATTAAATTACAGATGTAAACTACTTTTCCAGAAAGCAATTCAGCTCAGTATTTCAAAACCAAAAAAACCATTTATGAGTAAGTACTTGGAACACTTTTTTTAAGCGAGGCACCAGTGACTTCAGGACCCCAACCTCCCAGGTTGCTGAAGGTCTTCATCAGCACACACATTGCTGTGCAAGGCAGAGACCCCCGAGGGAGTGTTCAAGGTTTCTGCTCTGAGTACAGAACATAATTTAGCTGTGACAAGCTAAACCAACAACTACAGAATCAGGTCTGTGTTGGCAAATGGCTTCCACTATTGTTCCAAAAGGAACATCTCCAAAAATCTCAGACTTTTTACCCATGTTATGCCCAAAGCTATTACAGCTGGCATAGCACTGAAAAACAAATGCTCAATAGGATAACGAGTTTGTGCAGGAAGCCTTGAACTGTTTTCAAAATGAACTCCTGATGACATTTTACATTTTGTATGTAATCAAATCCTTATTCTTTCTTTGTCCCTCAAAGAGATCTTCAAAGGAAAAAACCCAAAGCGTCAAGAGTCCTCAGCGTAAAAATGCATGCACTAAATGCTACAGGGTCAAAAGTCTGAAAAATATCTGGGTTTTTATGTTCCAACATACCCACCCTAAAGTAGGTTGCATAGCTTTCCTTAACAGCGTTCTTAGAACTGAGGAGAACACATGAGCCAATTTCCTCTCCTCCTCTTGGGTAGCGTTAGCCCCTGGAGGGTTTGAGACCGCGCTGTAAACAGCACTGGAGGTCACTCCTGAGGAATGGCTCAACCTGAGCTCTGTGCAGCTGCACCAGCTCTGGGATACACAATCCTCCTGTGCCAGGAGTCAGGTTTCTCCACACAAGGTTCACTGGCAACAGTGCCAAGGAATTAACCAGAGACTCAAGGCATTGGGGGTTCATATGATTCCAAAAAAGCCAATCTGAACACAGTAAACTGTAAACTACTAAGACTGCTAAAACCTTATTATAGAAATTAATTACTCCTGAGTAGAAGGCTGGCATGGTAAAATGTTTTCAGAACCATAATATTCTCTAGATGACAGCCCTAGGCACAGCTGCTGAAATAATCATCCACCATGTGAAAACTGAGGTTTGCTGGTAAAAAATTCTACAAAAGATTTGCATAAATCAGTGCACCCACTCAACACAAACACCACGGAGCAGCATCCAAAGATTCCTGCTTACAGTTTTCCATGGATTTCTGCTGCCTTACAGCCAAAGATGGTACATTTTGCAATTTTTTCCCTACAGTTACTTCTAAAGATGCGCCTACATGATACTTTGCAGCAGATACAACTCACTCTGTCCTCCTTCAAACTCACCAGATGCTAAATTTCCCTGTACAGAGCAAGGGTGAAAGGTGTAAAATTTAACAGTGGGACCACATGCCTTTCTGAGACAAAGTACCAGGCACACTCAGGATCAGCATCATGTGGCTACAAAGCTTCTGCATGGCAAGGAGCATGAGCCAAAAACCCTTGTATCTGCCTGCCAAAAAGCATGGCAAAGAATTACTTCAAAGGAAGCTAGAAGTAGATTATTTGAATGCCTGAGGCTTTTGGCTGAAAATTTTTTGACTGGATGTCATATGCATACCTCAGTCTCAGGGGTGCAACTTAAACTATTATCTTACAGGAGACTAAAACAAAAAATAAAAGGAAAAAAAAAGAAAGTAAAAATACAGGAAAGAAAGCTTCTGAATTAAATCTCTGCAGAGACACCACATCACTTCTAGATCAGGACATGGAAACAAACCCAATACTCACTGCATCAAAATCACAGTATAAGACTATGCTTAGTGTAAGAAAAATAATTCAACAAATGTGCATATATCACTGACTTCTGGCTTTCATACCAACCATTAAGTTCTGGAGGTTTTTAAAGCAGAAGATTATGATGAAGTTTACCACTCTTACACTACTGTCAGTTCTCTGTATAGAACTGTCAGTTCTTCTTGCACCTCAAAATGTTTTTACAAAATGTCATGGCAGCCAGGCATGTCATCCTGTGGGTTCCACCACACCAGCTACGACCAACAGGCAACAGATTAATCCAACAGTGTTTCTGAACCGAAGTTCATTTCAACAAACACACTGATCACAGGCTTCCTGGTTTTTCATCAAAATCATTAGGAATAATGTAGCAGGAATCCTAAATATGCCAGTCCAAGAGAAAAGGCTGCAGTTATTAAATCTGATTTACTGAACAGAACTCAGAATATTAAGACAGGAGACATTTATAAAGACCAAATAGCTATACTGACACCAAATTACTCAGCTATTGGGCCAAAACTATCAAGATAAATTATATTGTGCTAAGAATATTATCAGAAATACAACCCAAAATAGCAACTAAAACAAAAGCTCCAAGGAAACAGAGAAGCTTGAAATGAAAAAGAGTGGTTTACACATTCTAGTCTCAGAAAAGTAGAGAAACCCCTACAGACTGCTCTTACTTTTATCTGCTCTACTTGTTTTGCAGTGCAAGTACATGACACAAAGTACCTAGAAAAAAACAACTGGGTCTATCAGAACACTGAAACCTGATGCTGCTTTTGCAGGGATATTAGCAAAACTCACTGTTTTAGATTCATCTCTGGCAGTATTCCATTGGGAGTATGTAAAGGGATTAAAAATCTGTCTATATTCTTTTACTTACATCTCTAACGCTCCACAAATACATAGAAGCAGAATCTAAGAATTTGTAAAATGTGATTTATTCTTTGCTGTACACAAAATTAATGTGGTTCACTATTAAATCCCAAAACTTAAATTTCCCTAAACTTCTCAAGTCTCCGAGTCAAAAGAAGAAAACACACATGAAAAAGAGAAACCTTGTGATTTCAACATACATCTTTGTTCTCATAAGCCTTAGCACAAACCTGTTTATTCCCTAAAGGAATATTTATTTCCTAAAGGAAAAAGTCAGTCAGAAACAGCAGCAAAGAGCAATGAAACAGTATCAAAACATTCCCTCCATTTTGGCTTGTTATTTATTAGTTACAACTTTATGTTACAGCAGGAATAAAAAACTTGACAGTTTGGCGTCTGAAAAGCATTCAATTACATAATACCTGATACTGTGTAGAGCAGATGTTCTCAAACTGGAGCCCACTGCCCTCATGAGACCAGTAAAGACCTTTTAGGGCTTTGCAAAGGTCCTTGATTTTGCTTGTGAACTTGTGCAGTTACTTAAATGGGCTTGTTAGTGGGGGGAAAGGGTCTCCAGAAAAAACAAGTCTTCAAAGATTAAGAAAAGATCATCTGGTTTCACAGTATGTGCACAAGTACAAACTGAAGATTTAAAATGGTCACATGAATTAAGATCTGAACAATCTTTATTTTGATCATGCCATGGCAACAGAGAAAATTTGGGTATGGAAACATCTCTTACATCTTGTTTGGGGAGTTATTTGAGCAACCTGGCCAGAATGGGTTCCTTCCTTACCTGCCCACAGCCTCCTTGTGGCCCTGGTCAGTGCTCCTGCTTTATTCCTAGAGAGCAGCAGACAGCAACAAGCTGCAGGGATAAAGCAGCTTTCCTTGGCCTGTCATGGCTTTTGGCCTTCCCCTTCCAAGCAGTCATGTGCTTCCCCGCCACTTGCACAGAGCAATCATGTGAAGCTGTTTCAAAGTCCACAGACAAAGTTGAGCTCCCCCACCTGGGAAGGCTGAGGGCTGACTGGCATTCAAGGCCTTGGTCCAAAAAAGAGACAAGCATGGGTTTGACTGCATATGAACACAGCCTTGATAACATCACCTCGCTGTCACAGGATATGCTGATCATACACTGCTGTGAGATCTCTCTCAAAGGCTCCAGTTCAGAAACAGATTTATTTGCTTTATAGTTTGTATGAATTCTTGTTCTTTTGGAAAACAGTCACAGCATTGCTTTCTTTACCTCAATACAGATTTCTGCTTAGGAACTACTGAAAAGTCAGAGAGAATGTTACATCCGGAAGTAAGATCACTCAAGGAAACTGCTAGTTTGCAGTAATCCAGTAAAAAGACAGAGCCAAAAGTCCCATGTGAGTAATTGCCAGATTTTGGAATTATGCTGTTCAGGACTTAATAAACTACTGCCACCACAGCTCTCTGTGTTAGGTTGGCTGCAATTATTTCCCACTGAAATAAACAAAAAAATGCAGCACCTGCTGGACTTCCTGCTTCAGTACAACAGCAGCAGGCATTATTCCTTGAAGATTATGTGTCATTAACTATTTTTTCATCTACTGTAACTTTTTCCCCTATTAAATATGTATTTCTGATTGCATCCATGTGAGAGACATTAGTTAAGCATTTTCATTAGTATATCTGTGCTTAGAAACACTTTCTTGTGTTACAAGATTCAGTCAGTCAGTAAAGCTTCAATTCATCAAAGCACTTAAGCCTGCACCTAACTCCAAGTATGCACCTAATCCCATTGACTTTAATGGGACTGCTTACTTGCTTAGTTAGGCATGCGTTTAAAAATCAAGGTCCATGTAAGCATAATTGTGCTCTTTGGCCTGGTCCCAAGCACTTAAAAAAGGAAAAAAAAGCAGAATGGAGAACAAATGTTCAGCCTGTAAGAAGGCGCAGCAGCTTTCTAGGAAATATGCATAACATAACAAATAATTTAACGATCATTACAGAAAGTCCCAAAAATCAGAGTTAGCTGGCAATCCAGTTACTGAATTCTACCAAGATATTTTCAAACCTACACTGAGCACTTTTAGGAATATTTATTCAATACAGTAGTTAAAAATCATAAGTAAAAGAAAAGTATGCAAGCATTTTGTCCAAGTGTGCTTATGCTTCGTCTCACCATTTATCCAGTTACTAATTCTCCAGTGCTGCTTCCTCACTTGTTATTAGGTTGAACTTTAGATTAAATAGTTTGTATACAAAGTCTAAATTTGGAATATAATTTCAACAAGAGGCACTGCTGCAATGAAGAATTCAGTCCTGCAGCTTTAACTTTTACAGCAAGTTAAGAGACAGAAAAACTTGAGGGCTGGAACACAACACAAATGGTGAAACTGAGGACTTTGACTTCTTCCCCTTTGCTTCACAGATGTTCAAAAGAGAGTAGTGGCAAAGACAGCTGTAAGTCTCTAGTATATGAAGTGGCAATGGTATAATTCATATTTTTAAGATGATTTAAAAATGCAGGAGAAGTGAGATTTTTCTAAGACTGATGAGTCCTCCTCATGCTTCTTTAACAATCAGGGTAGATGAAGATTCTGAGAAAGGGTTCTGACAAAAACAAACCCAAAAGCTTTCTTCTTCATACAACTAGAATAACTATTTTTCTCTCTGAATGGCACTTAGACATGACAGTTCAAATGACCGAACACCTGACAGATAAGATTTTTATGTGGTTTTATAAAATGGTTGCCAGAAGGTTTAATTAGGAGAACAACTAAACAAAACACATTTTCTAAGGGATCGAGTTTCAGTTATACTTTACTCAGCAAAGCTGCCTTGCAGGAGAAAACAAATAAGATGAACCCATTTTTTAACAATGACTCATAGTGCAAAATAAGCCTGAAGCTTTTCTTAAGTACTGCTTTCACTAATATAACTACAAAAAACACAAGACTTTAAACTCCTAATACATTAGATTCACAGAAAATGCATCATAGTTTGCTGTAATGGCTCCTGAAAGAAATATACACTGCTCTTAGTATCTGGTACAATTTAAAGGTTAAGTAACAACAAGTTGAAGCACACATTTTAAAAAGCCTTACACAAGAAGGCAAGCATTTTATAGTCCAGCAAGATGCAGTTAGTTAACACTGTTGTTTATGATCTCCTTTCGGACTAGTTTAATTGGTTCTGTCCAGTATCTGATCTCCATCAGCACAAACAGTAGCAGGAAAGCATCCGTGATGTATATCACAGTGTACAAGTTCTTTTTGCAAAACAGTAACTGCAAAAAAAAGAGTCTTGCTCTCCTAAAAAATAGAACTTTAGGCTTTATAAATATATCAGAGGAGGGAAACAAACCTACAAAAGCAATTCTAAGCTCCAGTCCAGCCTCAGTAGCTGTATAAATTCATCAGTGTCCATAACAGAGGTGAATGACCTCGGAGCAGTCTAGCTCCACTGCAAACATTCCAGAGTTCAGAAGTCATGTCCATCACACTGGGACTTCGTGTTGGCAAAGGGACTTAACAAACTTCAGGCACACAAGATAAACTGCATCTGCCACATATAGCCAACTCTAAACAAACAAATCTTGCAGTAATAAAATGTATTTGTTTTAATAAAAATCTGCAGGCTGTAAAACAATATCCTCATGCAGGTAGGATTTCCAAAGGTCAAAGACTTTTCAGTCATGCCCCATTTCTTGAAATGTGAGCATAAATTGCAACAATCCCTTTAAAATGAAGCCTTGCCATGGTAGGAGATATATATAATTATGACTCTTTTCTAGTCTTAGAGAATACAGATATTTTAGGACGCTTCCATGCAGGCCACTGTAGCAACTTAGGGCTCTCAATGCTGGCTATTCAGACACTAATATACTTTCAGTGCATGCCTACTCCATCCATTCAGCACAACAACGAGATCACACTTCCTTCTAATACTCACTGGTTATGCAAGGCCACCTGAACCTATTTTAACAGTTGTTTCCTCCTTCTCAGCACACATTGAGATGAATATTTTAATACTTTAAGACCCCAAATTTAGGGTCTAATTTGCTTGTGTTCACATTTCATTTAAATAAGCTTTAGTGAATGTCTGTTCCATCATACCTCTTGATATTTCATATTCAATCCTTCTACTATTTTACTACATAAAACGTTTTTTATGTGGACTGTTTATGAGAATTTTAAATCCTGAAATAACTGCATAAATGTGAGGACTTCTATTTTTAAAAATGTGGGAAAGGTTAGCCAAGTTCTTCTTCAGCTTTGGTCACAACCATACACAAAATGAGATCTGGTGTATCAACACAAGCCCCAAAGAGATCTTGTGCAATGGCTGAAGAGGCTGAGGTAAATTCAGACATACTGGTCTTTGCATTTAAGTATGAAAATTACAGAAACCCAAACACCACATTTCTACTTCACATAAAGCACTGCCTCTGTGTATGGTACACCTGGCTTCAATCACCTGAAGAAAAATATTCAGTAAGACAAAAATGTAGAACTTTTACTTCAAGATTATTCAAGTGTTGATCAAAATAGCTTAATGTATTCTCTAAAGTAAAGAAATATATCTAAGCAATGTAGAATCACTAAATGGTGCCAGAAGAAGGGGGAAGGTGAGGCACGCTGAAAAACCTACATGGAATCACATCCTTTTGGAAGTCATGTAATACATACTAGCTAGTAACGCTCTCAGAAAAAAATGTATGCATGTTTATTGCACTGAATTTAAAGGCACGAATAAAATTTATTCATTTTTACAGAATTATGGGAGCTCCAAGAAACTCATTGTTTCCCCCTAAAACAAGGTTCTCTTCAGCACAGAGACATCCATCACTCTAAAAATTTGCCTGCTCCCAAAGAACCTGCCTAAAAGGGAACAATTTACCACTAAATGAATCCCAAAAGGAAAAAAAAAAAAAAAACAATCAAAACAAGATGCTTTTCCAGTGTTATCAATGTGTTGCCTGGAGTATTCTTACTGAAGTGACAACTTCCTCAGCAACAACAGAAGAGGTGTCCTGAATCCTGATGGACCAGATGGAGAAATCAGAGGTCCAAGCTATCTTTCGGTTGTTTTTCATAAGATCACCATCTCAAGCTCCAGCACAATAGTTAATGGAACTAATTAATTTTAGCCTAAAATAGCTTTCAGCAGCAATTAAATTGCTAAAAATGGATCAATTTGGTACAGAATTTGTTGAGATGCAGGTCTGGATTCTCTTCTAATAACTATGTTTACTCAATTTTCCCCTGTCAGCTACATCTCTTCCTCAAGGGAAGAGTGTCACTGCCTCTTGTTCATATTGGTTTTGATCATGAAAGCTCCCAGAAAAATTAAAAGAGCTATTCTAAAAGATTACCTTTTTTCAAAAGTTTGATTTCTTTTAGCAAACTTCATTTTTTAGTGTGAATAAAATCAATATTCAAGCTACAGCTAGTTACTGAAATGAGGAACAGAGCTACAGTAATTGTATAACCCTTCACCCACAGCAAATAGGCAAACCTATTATCTTGAATCTCTAGCTGCAGCAATTCCAGGTGCATTATTTCCTACTTGACATGAACAAGCATCATAGTCACAGGTGGTTACTGTTTTCTGGGAATCTATAATAATGTAGACTCACATCCCGCCCCTAAGTACTTTCAAACCTTAGCAAACAGCAGTTGATTTAAAGCCATGTTTTCTTCAAGATATTTACTGTACTGCACATAGTGCACAGGTGTGTGAAACAAACATTTCCTTCTCATACCACCCAAGCTGTGTAAGACTCCAAAGTCCCCCATTACCTCATCCACAGAATGCTATTTTTTACCTGTGTGACTGCAAATCCATGACAGAACTGTCTAGATTTGGTTCTGCTCTGAATATCATCCACAGAACCACCAAGTAAGTTACAACTAAAGAATTCCAATTCTTTTCATCACACTTTCCACTCTACTAAACTGGGTAAAACTAAAGGGTACAAATCAGTCCTACAGATATGGTGGGAAATAGCCTTTTAGGAAAACAAGACTAGATTCATTTATTGGAATCTTATGACAAGACGATGCTGAAAAAGAAGCATCTGCTTTGCAAGAACATGCATTTAACATCACAGCAGGAACTTGGTCCTCTTCAAAAATGTTCTGGTAAGCAATTCTTCCACTTGGCATTTTGTAAGGTAACACCAAGGCACACTTGAAAACATCTACAGAAATACATTAAACTCATGTGTAAATGCACACACCTCTCTACAGAAAACAGCTTGTAATACAGGGAATAGACATGGACAGGAAGGGAAAGGAAGTGCCTCTGTCACAGAAATGTCTGGACTAGAGGACTGCTTTTAGTCACAACTAGTGTCTTAAGTTGCTCACTAGGATTCTGCAGATATTTTTCATATTTACACAGGAACCAAACTGATCTGCATGTTCCCACCTCTGTCACCACAGTCCCTTGTGTGTTCATGACCTTGATAAGATTAAGCCAGACCAGATATAAATAGCATCACCAACAGTCCAATATCAGTAACTAACAAGTCTGACATTTCTGATTTCTGCAAGGTCAACAGCCTGGCACACAAAAGTTACTACAATTATAGGCACAGCTCTAGTATGGAAAGGAAAAGGCAGTATCTGTAAAAACATTTTGTATTTTACAGAAGAAAACACATTTTTGTTTCAAATTTATCTTTCCCTGTTATGAAATACATATATATGTACGTTTCTGATTTCTACTTGACAGAGTTTGTAAAAAGTACACACAAGGCAAACTACACTAAAACGCTCCCAGAGAACTATTAGGATTGCTTGACTGTGGACACAACAACTTTAACTTTGGCCAAGTTTTCAATTCATGAAATCCACTTAGATGCCACATTAAGCTGCTTCAAACGACAAGGCAACAATGTCACATGGAAAACATTATTCATACATTTAAATGCACCATACTTTAAAAATAAAATTGATCAAGTTTAATGCATGTGCTCAAGTAGGTTTTTACGGGAGGCTTTGAACAGATCAGGTGTCTGTGTTGCAAAGAGGGAACAGAAAGTTATTCACAAGCATTTTGATGACTCCACTGAGCAAGGTATAAATGCTCTTGTTCAAAGACACCATATTGTCAGAACCCCAGAAAACTGGATGGCTTCCTGATCAGCAAGGATGTGGTATAGTCCTGTGACTGCAGAGAAACCTGTGGCCATAAAAAGGATTAAATATGTCAGTCTTATGTAATACCATCACATTTCTGTTTTGTTCAAGTTTTGATGTTATTTCTGCAAATAGGAAAAATCTGTTGTTGCAATAATAAAATGTCTGAGGTGCCAAAATAGGGCATTGGCTTCCAAACCAATAAACTTTTTAAGATGGTTTTGAACTCACCTCACTTGTTTTGTGAACTATGAGCCATTAAGTGTGATCTTGTCAGTTTGAGATTTCTCTCAGCAAACATGGAAGCTGGAAATTTACATTACTTTAAATGAAAAACTAAATCATTGTACATTCATGTGACTACATTCTCTAGGACTTCAAAAGTCAGACACCCTGGCACTTGTGGGGAGAAAAAAGAAACAGAACTGCAGAGGCAGTTTCAGTGTGAAGCCATATAAAAATCTGGCTGATTTCAGGTTCTGTTAAAAATTTAATTTCAGCCAAGTTCGAACAACCTCATTTTCATTTAGCTGTACACCCTTTTCCAATCTCTGATCTTATTGAATTTCACAGACTGAGGTGGTACCAGATGGCATCCAGGATACTTTTTCATTCTGAACTTTTGAAAAAAGCTCAAAACCCTAATGTGAAAGCTGAAGCAATGTAAAATTTAAACTGAAGGGAACTCTGCATAGACTTTGGTAAAACTGAATTGTATCTTGTAAACTTCCTGTAAACATGAGCTGCTGCATAAAACTTCAAACTCTGGTCTCAGCAAAGATTTAAGACTCAGATTCCTGCTCTCCCTGAGAATATTCTGTCACATCTTTGTTTGGCTGAAAGGCAAAGCACAGCTTCCTGCAGATGAATATGGTGAAAATATACAGATATTACACACACCCCAGGTTGTTACAGGGAAGCACAACACTGCTGTTAATTCAGCCTTAAGTACATTTCACTGCCATTGGGACACACAAACCACATTAATCCTATGAAACAGGGATTTGCCACATAATTCTCATTTTGAGATGGAGAATCTGGGCATTAAAAACACATTTGGGACAAAGATGCATCACATGGAAGAGATGAGATGAGAACCAGTTGCCAGCAAGTCACCCAAGGGATGAAAGTCACAAAACTACTGGGGTCCAGCTTGGTTTAAAAAACTACAGAGTCCAAAAAAAGCTTCTGGGTGCAGTTTGCACACTCAGCAGACACTCAGTACCCTTGCCCAATGCTAGACTAACAACAACCAGAAGGTAAATGAAATACCCAAGATCCCACAGGAAATGCAGTGCAGAGCAGCCCGGATACTTTGGCTGGAATAGGGATCTGCATCCATCAAGCAGCCACTCAGCTCAGCCCAGGGACTTGGCCTGTCCGTGAGTCAGCGGCACAGTGGCACCTGCCTAACTCAAGAGCTATAGTTTTTTCATGGTTTTAACACAGTAAGTCAATATTTCAAACATAATTTGAAACAGAACAGCTCCTCAACTCTTTGCTCTGGGTGCATCTATATCTGTATGTGCAAATGCTGCACAAAAAGAAAAATAGATACATACACACAATCAGAGCCTCTATGGACCTTCTTCCCAAGGATTTATTTATTCATGTGACAAATTTGCCTATCCCAGTCTATCAAAATTGTAATCTTTGCTTTAAAAGAAGTGCCTAAAAACATACTGGATCCTCTCCAGGCTCTAAAGAAATATTATAATGTAGTTAAATGAAAATAAAGCTTAAATACTTAATTTCCTGTAGATTTCCAAGATTGCTGTTTCAGTTTCCTGACTAAATAATAGGTATTTTAGAATATTCTGTTACAGTTATTAGCATTTTCAATTTGCTCCTAAAAGTCATCAAAACAAAACTAAGCATTAACTTACTCTTTGGCTCCTTAGTAAAAATCAGCTTAGGTCATAGAGTATTTTGCTGCACTGTCATCACTTTCTAAAAATTCCTCTATTTTCACTAAGACCTCTGGGTTACTGGCTTCTGATAGTTTATTATAATTAACAAAGAAAAAATCTTTGTGCCCAAATTCTGAAGTTCCTGAAATTACTGAATTGTAATAAAACTTTCATTTATTCAGTGATTTATCAGTAGTAACAATAATTAAAATACTACCAATACTCAGCTGTTGCCAGGTATAAGAGCATTGCGGAAAAAAAAAAAAGAGATGAACAAACCTTTAGCAATAAATACACTCCCATATTGCATTTCTGAGAATTCTGACTTTTAGATGAGGCCTGAAATATCACTAGTCAACACAGCAAAATTGCTAACGCTTCTAACACAAGGGAGCACAACTGCAAACAAAGAAAAAACCTGATCTCCGGACCATGGACATCACAGGAGGCAGCGTGGATTGAAAGTGACAGAGAAAGTAACAAAACAAATCAAATTAAAATGAAATACTAATTCCATTTATTGTTTCAATTATTGTTTTTAGCATTCACCTCATAAATCCTCACACATGAAAGCCTTTATTTTTCCTCACAAATGTTCATAAATAGCCTCCCTTCTACTTCATGACCCCACCTGCCATGAGAACACATCAATCTGCTAATAAGCTGTCTGTAGCATACATATATCTTCTTTTTTTAATGCGTAATAACTAAGTTTTACTGCACAGTCCAACTCTACTGCAGGTTAAATTTTAGTAACAGACACCATGCAAGCAAGCAGAGAGAAAGTATAAACCAAAGAAGAAATCTCATGAAACATGTGATTTACAAGCTTGCTCTAATACTGTACAATTCTTTTTTATTCCCTTTGCTCTTCTTATGTTTATCATAATAAAATAATTTGTGACTGTTTACAGTGACAGTCTTCTGGTATAAACATTAGCAGACAAGAATAAATTCAAGAACATTTTCTTCATTTTTATTTTTGTGCATGACATAACACCACCCCCCCACCC
>VXBQ01002032.1:961848-1029342 GCA_013400175.1 Phainopepla nitens | reverse complement strand
CCCACAGTAAGCCAGTTCCCCTGTCCAGAATTTTCCTGGGACAATGGTACAAAACTGGTGCTGCCCATCCAGAGCCTCTACTGCCACAGAACACATGGACAATAAACTCAGATGCTCCCGTGTTAACTAACACCTGTCTGAGGGGGTCTGCTGGCAATCTCTGCTTTCAGGCAGCTAACCAAGGTGTCAGGATCTTTTTAAGCACTCTGCAGAGAGGAATCTATAAGCCCTTCTTGGGGTCCAAAGTTAACCACCACAATGAAATGCTGAAAGTCAAATAGCTTGAACATTTCTACAGAAACATAATTCAGCCAATTAACAGCAAAAGATATCATTTACACTTCAGTAATAACTGTGAAGTTTTCACCCCTCTTCTAAATAGGAGAACAAGAATGAGTACCTATGCAGCCAGCCCCCTTAAGAGCTTTCTCCCCACTGCTTCTTGTCCAGGTGTTTAACAGATCCCTTAAATGTGAGTTTCAGAACATTACTTCTGCTGCACCCCTCTTTGTTTCTTTACAATAAAATCTAAATTACTTTGTTTCCTTTTGCTATTTAACCTCAGAAGAGGGGTCTTGCACTAGCTACATGACTCTCTTTTACAACTGCTTTCCCATACATTCATTGAAATCAAATGTATTTCAACTGGTTGAAATTCCTTGGTTGTTTTGGTTTTTTTTTTTTCCTTTGAACTGCTGTAATGTAACACAAAACAGGTTTGGTTCTACTGGTTACTTAAAAGGCATTGACTATATCTTAGTAATTTCTGCATAGGAGACATGACATCAAACCCTTCACCTCCACCATGATATGGAGTACACAGCTCTTTATTGGTTTCCTCTGGTGTGAATGCAGGACAGTGCTGCAATGTGTCTTCCTACAGGCTACCACAGCTTGTTTTCTTAGAGTGCATCCATGAATACTTTGGCAAGGGACTGAGATAAAGGAATAGCTGCGACAACATTCATTTTCTATTTTTATCCAAATTCCTTTTTTTGTTGTCTACACTTAATTTCCCCATCACAGAAAGCTAGTATTTCAGAAAAAGAAAAAAGCAGTGATCATGAGTTCAGGTTTTTTAATGAACAACCATGTGAAGGGACTGGTGTGCTACTGAGTGTTTCTTCATAAACACTCACAGCCTCCTTTTATACCAGTGTACCATAGGACTTTATCTTATTTCTTTAAAACTAAGCTGGACTGATCATTTGATTATTCCAACCTAGGGAATAATTAATTATTCATAAACAAATCTGACTTCACTTGCAACCTGATCTACATCAGACTTTAACTGAAAAAAATCAAGGCTCAACAACATACAATATTTTATTTTCTACTCCACTGCTATCCCCAGCATTCTTGAAAACTTTAGATTTTTTTCAGATTCACTTTGGATTTTTTTAAAGTACATAATTTTCAAACTAGTTTGAAGAGAAATGTACCTTAAGTATAATAAAATTCCCTAATTGTGTCCCTTAATCATTAGAGATGAGAGCATTTGCTTTCAGAATAACTTCTGTAGTGATACAATTAAGCTCAAAGCTGGGCAGTATTTTCTACTGTCAGCCAATCTATGAAGACAAAGGCATACTGAAGATAAGGATTACATTCTACCTTTTTATAAAGACATCCAAATCTGAAAAAATACTGGTTTAAAAATTGCAGAAATAAGAACAAAATAAAGGTACACAAAACTCCCTTTCTTTGTTGTATCTCAAGCTGCTTCTGATAGGCAAGTTAGACATTACTGACCACATCTGACAGGAGAACAGAGTGTGGAGCAGAGAGAGATTCAGAATCTGGATTAGCCATTCTATGCTACACTTCATCACCTACTTTTGCTTCAAGCTGAAGCAAAACAAAGATTTTCCAAGCAACATGCTATGTAGCACATTTAAAAGCAGTTAAAAACCTTTCAGAATGAAGATATTTTATAATACCATTTTGGTTGGTTTGGGTTTTGTTTGATGTTTTTTCAAATGTTAAATGCCATTGTAAGTGACATCTGATCCTGATAACGTCTGTCTTACTGGGCACAGTTTCTCAGGCTGCTTTAGAATTCTTTCAATCTCATGACTGAAAACTTTACAAAGTTCCTGTTCAGTGAAGAATACACCCCCCTCCAATACAACCAAGCAAAATGAACAAAAAACTAGAAACATTTTCAGTAAATCAGGTGAAAGACAGATTGAGG
This sequence comes from Phainopepla nitens, assembly GCA_013400175.1. Taxonomy (NCBI): domain Eukaryota; kingdom Metazoa; phylum Chordata; class Aves; order Passeriformes; family Bombycillidae; genus Phainopepla; species Phainopepla nitens. The sequence goes on along the minus strand of VXBQ01002032.1, from coordinate 1,027,148 downwards.
TATCTATGTGCTGTTGCTTCTGCTTTGTTAATCTAGAGATCAGGTTCTTTTTATATTAGTAGTGTTAAAAAAGAACACAGGAAGGCCAAAGGAAAAAGGAGAAAAGCTTCAGAGAAGCTAGCACTGTACAGAATACTCACTCGGACGAACGTGCAAAGTAAACACAAGAAGACAAAGAAGGGAGGGAAGTCTGGCTTCAAATTCAAGAAAGCACACATGGAAAAACTCCAAATCCACCCTGGACCTTTTTTCAGTGTAAGCAACCAATATTGAACAGGTAAGTTGGGATTCCTACAGAAAACAGCTTCTATAACCTTACAAGAACAATCATAGGGCTACTCCATATCCCAACATGTATCAGTTACAAGAATAACCCTAACTTATTGAAAGTATACATTTCTCATTATCCTGATCTGTCAATCTGATCCTACAGCCACTAAAAGTTCTCTAACTTAAAACAATAATATCATCTATAGTTCTCTTACCTGGAAATTAGCACACACCAGCACAGTTCCAAAAAGCAGCTCCTTACCTTATCCTGCTTTTCTGATGGAGATTTAGCATGGTTGGCTATGTTTCCTATGGCTGACACAAGTAACCTCCCTAGAATGCTTGCAAGGTTTTCAATATCTGATGCATTCTTTTTTTTTTTTTTTGGCAAGTAAAATCTCTATTACCAATGATTTTGCTATTGAAGTTACAGTGTACATTTTAAAACTGTTTAGATACTTTTCTATTAACTTCAGAAGTTAGCTAAAAGATGAAAACAAACTAAATTGCAAGAGAAAATGTAATCTAAAAATCAGGAGACAGAAAACCAGACAGTTGTTTCAGGCACCTTTAAGAGGCATCTTCAGTTCCCACCCAAACAGAATTTTGGGTGAAATGCTAAATGATCCTTTTGTAAAGCGCGCCCCCGCGTGGTAACCAATATATCTGCAAAACCAATTTTTCTTCACCGCTCCCAAATAACATTTCTGTCTCCAAAACTACCTTGAGTCGGTGCTCACACCCCCCAGGTACTGGGACGACTTCTCCTAGTGGGAGTGTCCTAGACACATGCAAAAATACATGCAACCTTATGCCCTAGAGGCACATTTCCCAATCTATGGGCAAGGTCAAAATTATTAAGAACATCCTTTTCTCATAGCTTGTTTAGTAAAGTCTCCTTAATATTCTCTGCATTTTTCTTCTAAGTTTCAAAGTTACTGAGTAGGACCAACTCACTGTCTCCAGAAGAAATATAAGGATACACTCATTTCACACAAAAGATGAAAAAAAAATCTTGAGGGAAGAAAACAGACACTTCTGACAAAACAGCAAGTTGAAGGAAGTCCCATTGGCAGTCACTCTTTAATTTAACAGCACTGTTAAAATGTAGGGTTAGAAGAGGGGTAGCAAATATATTTACAAAAACAACATCTGCTCAGTAATACTGAAACATATTCCAAGTACTAGGAATAACCAGCTGTGGCACCAAATAAAAACTATTTAAAAAACAAGTGGAACTCAGTAGGGCTATCAATGAAAACATTTGTTTGGTTTAAAAAAAAACATCAGAAGTAATATTGTTCACATGTGCAGAAAACCAAACTTACACAGAAATAATGCAACTGATTACCAAGATCATTGTTCTACTTCCTTCTTCTGCATAGGTAGAATATCACCCCATTCCTCCTACTTTGCCTAGTTTTATTTTTTAAATATTAAAGTAATTTAGGAAGTTTTAATTTCATTAGGATTCAGAGTCTAGTCTAGACCAGGAAATATACAATTATTTTAATGATAAGTGAGGTTTTTTTGTAGTACTTTCATTATTATATGTGCCAGTTATGACAGTGTCACAGACAGACGATATGTTCTTAGGACAAAATACTCTCATTTGTTGGGCTTTTTCACTTCAAATTTTTTTAAAGGACTATTTCATCTCATATATCATATTCTTTAATATATTTCTGAATTATTTTTATTATAGCAGCATTTTCCATCTTTTTTTCCTCTTAAGGTAAGCTGAAAATACTGACCAAAAACAATGGTCAGGGGAACAAAATGGTTTGTAACAGGATATTATTGTTCTGGTAATGTAAAAAAATGTCCAGCAGAGGGTGATAGAGACCAGACATTCATTAGACACAACTCATCAGATTTCTGAGTCATAGACCACAACTGCAATTAAAAGAAGTCTCTGGCCCTTTCTGTATTAGTCTGATATCAAGGAAAGCTTTAAAGCACAATCAGCTTCACCCAGATCTATCCTGTACAAAGGAAATTCAAAGCTATGGCTTTGCTTGCACTAAAAAACACAGAACAGAAACAAACATGGCATTGTGCAGATGTGCACAAGTAAGAGGAATTGGGACACGGAGAGGACAAGGCTATATTCATCAGTGATTTCCCCTGGCAAACCAACTATTTAAACTGATCTTGACCTTTAACTATTTGAGTTCACGAGTCACATCTGAGCCACTTCTGCATCTTTTGCCAACATACATAGGAAACATCAGCCAAGCGTCAAATGCCCCTCGCTAGGAATTTCTTTCACTAACCTTACTTGAAAGACTACGATTTTTTTTTCTAAACACTGTAACATTTTGTTTAAAATTGCTACCATCTTGCAAAAAGTGTATTTATTCATTGCAAATGGAATCTACACAGCAGACTGCAAAAAGTCAACACAGCAGCTCCTTCTGAACCCATGAAAAGTAACCACTCAAGTGTTTTCTAAGAGAACATCACTGCTGAGTAAAAGGAAACGCAGTAAGACCTGAGGCAAACGTGGGCCAATCAGAAAAGTTAAGACTACAAGCAGCTATAAAGCAATCAAAAGAAAGCATTCTGTTGCAGACTCTGAAAAATATCTCCACTCTAAAACCGCGTCAAAGAAAGATACTGTATTTCTTTCTTATTTAAGCTTTCAATCTTTTTGTTCTGATTCTTTCAAAGAACCTCTTCTGTAGAAAGTAAAATATGTGGGAAAAGCTCATTGGCAGTCACCTTAATTGTGGCTAAAACACCTCCTGAATCCATCCCTTCAGCATTCCTGAAGAGTGAATACAAACCTTAGTTAGGAAATCACCCAACCTGTAATAATAGAAGTTAATGTTTTTCATATCTACTTTAATAAAAATAAATTTAAAAAAAAAAAAAAAAGTAAGGTTAAGCCAGCAGTGGGCAGGTTTGGGCAGCTGAAGCAGCCTGGGCAGCCGAGCCTTACCTTGCACTGCCCCGCCACACAGATGGCCGTGCCGTTGGGGTCGCAGGGGGTGCCATCGATCACCGTCTCCGCCTGGCGCACGTAGAAGCGGTAGCCGATGGCCCGGCAGTTCAGCTCACACTTCTGACTCCCCTTCACTGCGGACACAACGCAAGGCCCCGTTACAAAGAGCACAGCAGGAGATTGGAAAAGGAAAAGCTCCTTAAACGAGCAGTAAGGTCTGAGGGGAAGAAACAAATATGCAAGCAATGCAATGTAAGTGACCACGTCAAATGAATGGTGATTAAGAAACCAGCTCCAAGGTAAGCATTGCAACACACCTCATGACAATGTAAACAGTACCTCAGTTGTCAACGACTGACACTTCCCTAAATGAGTACTTTTAGTTTCATAAAAAACTGCCCAGTCTTCTTAAAGCATAGTAACATGTTATGGCATTTCATAACTCCTGAGTGTCAGAAAAATTACACCATAATCATAAGGATGTGCATCAAATCAGGCTCACTTATAGCCTCCAGTCTGTTCAGGTCTGTTAGGCATACAAACATCCAGCACTGAAAAACATTTTAAACAAGACAGATGCACATTTTAAAAAATTCTATTGTTTTTTCTCTTCATTTTTACAAGTTACACTTTAGTGGCTGTTCTACTAAAAAACCTCAGCTCTTCCATTCTATTCCACTAAATTTCATTTTCAAAAATGTATAAAATGCATTATTATTCTAAAGCCCGTGATTTCTGCTGACATGCAAGAACCATCAGGAAATCAGTCCACTGAACGCTGGGTGAGAGGAACACAGAAGACAAGAAGCAAGACATGTTATCTTCCCCTGTGAAAATCTGTTCCTTGAGCAGATACAGTCTAACACTCCCCACATCTTATGCTATCAAGTTTGTTAACACATTTGTGTAGCCTTTCTGTTGCAAACGTCTGTCGTGTCAGAGTTGCTCTCAGCAGCTTATTTCCCCCATTTTCTAATTGACATAACAGTACCTTCAGTTTCCTTGCAACCGAGAGTAGCACGATACACAGTGGCAGCAAGGTGCAAACAGAAATCCTTTTCCTTATGACAATACTGTCATTGCTGCCACAATAATGAACTAAAATTCCTCTCACTTCATAAAGCTTCAGTTCACCCCCTATACTGAAACTGAAACCTACTATTTAATCTAGGAGATGTCAAAGGAGATGCTACGTGCCCACATTTAATGCTAAAACATTGCGTTCACAAGATTTTCTACTTGAGTTCAGCATATTTTTGAATCTTCAGCTAAGACATAACAAAAAGCCAAAATAAATAAAGAAATCACTTCAAATAAATATTAAACAACTGTTTTCTGTAGAAGTACCAAATTTTCAGCTCAACTTCAGTCACCCCCTGTGCAGACACAGGATTAATGCAGACCAATTCTGTATCTTAGATGTTGCCTCACACAGCTGAAATAATTTAACTGCCACTCATCTACATCATGTATTGTGTCTGGCAATCTTCTGATAAAATCCACAGAAACATCTACTAATTTTAAGAGAGGTCAAAGATCAGTTTACCTAGTTTGGGTTTTTTGCAGAAGCCATGCTTGCCATGTTCAATGAGGTCATTCTTCCATTGGCTACTTTTTTTTTTAGATTGACTAGCTTATCATTCCAATGACTTCATTTAGTTATTTTAAAAAACCAACAAAACAACCAAAAAACACCAACAAAAAAACCCCAAAAACCCAAACTGAGGTATTTCCTGCAGTTCAATCTCCAAGTGTAACAGTCAGGTCTAATGATAAACTGAGTTGTATTCTCTAGCAGATTCATCACTTCACACATAACTATATTCAGAAGTCTCAAGTAAATATAACCCAGTTTCAGTGATTCATTACAATTTAAGTCAACTTGTCCTTTTCTGTGTCTGGAAGCGTCCTATTTGTACAACATGCAAAGTTAGCAATCAAGCAGCACCTCTGGAGAGTACATTTTCTTATCTTTCCATTCTCTAAAATGCAGTCAAACAAGCCATTTAGGGTTTCTGAAATGTCCTTATCTTCTGTGTTGGTTCCCTTAAGTTCAGTATCCTGAAGCCTCACATTCCCATATTCTTCCTCTACTGATTCTCCCCCATAGTTTAAAGTTGATACTTTAAAATACTTATTCTTTAAATTATTAGCTGGCCTTTTAGATTCCAGGAGAAGTTTTGTGCTACTTGGACATGAAAAAATTACCTGCTGAAGCATAGTATTTTTTCCTGGATCTCTTTCTTCCTTCACTTCTGCTGTGATATATCAGCCTACTGCATTGCTAGTGCAGCACAGTAACAACCCCAAGACGACTGAGATTACTTGCTGTGTAAAAACATAATTCCCATTTCATTATTTCTTTGTTTCATTATTTCTTATCAGGAACTGTTCCCACTCACACAAAAAGTATTAGAACAGTCACTGTCTCTGACCACAAACAAACAAATCAGCCTTTAACAACAAACATACCCTATAACCCTCTGGCCTTCAAAATTCAAATTCTTCTGATGAGTACCTGTAAGGTACTGCCTTGATTAGACATATACCAATCACAGCACCTAAAGACAACATTCCCAAATGTGAAAGATCTGTAAAAAACTTGTTTACAAAGAGCAAAATCTGTTAACTAAATTGTCCCTCCTGAATGACAGGCATTTCCCATAAGGATTTTATGCAAGCATTATGTATTATTATGTAAGATGCAGAAACTATAGCGGAACAAACACATTTTAGAATTCCCATGTAGAACAAGACACCACGCTAGTAAAAAAGCTCCCTTACCCTGTGTTTTGCCACAACTCTTGAGGTTTCACCATTTAGGTGGTAGGTCAAGCTGCACTCCTAGACTAGCAACTGGACACAAAATGTCAATTTAACAAGGAGCTGTGAGGTGATTGATTTCACACAAGCCGCAATTTCAGTCCCATGTCTGGTCCCACACTTCACAAAAGGATCTATCTAACCCCCAGGGATACAGTAAGGCTTCTAGGTAAAGGCCTTCCCAGCTAGCGGGCAGCAAGACACATTTCCACAATGAAAACCTTGGCTCTTTTGAAGTGTGACACAGTTTCTAGGACAGTTAATTATACAGGTACTGTTTAACATGTCCTCCTAGTGTATTTGTTTTTTATTCATATGCTTACCTTAGCACAACCAAGTCTTTGTGCAAAGTCTGACCTTATCCCACTTATCAAATAATGAACTTGGGTGAAATTTAATATTACCCCACATATTCATTATTGATTTAACTGATCATTTCACTTCACTGAACAATCCTGGTAACATGTAATGTTTGGTTTTCATTTTACAGACTGAAAAAGTATCTAAATAAAAAAATCAGTACTTAAAACATCCTTACCACACTAGCCTTAAGGACCTCAGGGACATCCTGGTCTTCTCCAAACTGCAAGACTCGGGAGCTGGTTTTTTTCCAACTTCTCTGTTGAAACCTACCTTCCACCTTTCGCTATGAGGAATAACAGCCAGGCATGCTAAAGTAGGACCACAGCACAGTTCTACACCTTCCATGTCCCCAGTAAGAACAAGACCTCTCATTATCTTACAAACTGCACCTGCTCTGCATCACACAGTACAGTGAAAACTTTCCACCATTCTCCTAAGATTGATTTTATTGATTAAACTTAAATCACAAATACCAACACATTTCATTGCAGATTTCAGTGCAGTAGAGGTTTGAGGAGAAAAATTAAACTGCCAAACATATCCAAACAGTATTTAAAGGGGAAAAGAGTAATTTATGTGTTATCACACTATAGCCAGTGGCTGGAGTTCAAACCGTGTCTCCAGCAGCATTTCCGGCTGAGGCCTCTCCTCAGGCCCTCCAGAGGGGACGGCAGCCGCATGCCCGCAGGGAAGCACGAGTGAGCAAGGGAGGAGGTGTCCTCCACCGGGATTCACAGGCTAACATAAAATCCCACGACACGCTCCCGGCCGAGACGGTGTCACCGCGGTGCGGCGAGGCCGGCCCGAGCCGGGCACCTCAGGGCGAGAGCAGCACCGGCCACGGGCCAAACGCGGCGTAGCCCGAGGGAGAAAACTCCCGGGAGAGAGTAAAACAAGCGAAAACTCCCTGCAACTGAACACGCTCGTTCTTCTCTCGTTCTCGCCCCAGGTCCAGCCACTCCCCGGGCGCACAGCCCTACCCAGGCCGGCTCCCCGCAGGTTCAGCCCTGAGGGAGCCGACGGCTGGAACGGGCCCAGCGAGGGCCGGGCAGTGCCGGCAGCGATGGCGCTCGCGCCCTCCCTCAGCCGCTGCCGGGCGAATCAGCCCCTCTGTGCGCCCGCCCCTCAGCGAAATTTCACCTCATCCCACGCCCTTTCGTTAAATGAAAGTGTAAGAAATTAGAAGTCCTCACAAAATACCCTGCCCAAATCTAGAAACTATGCACGGTAGAACAAGGCAGAAAGCCACCCCTTCGGGAACACTCCTACTTGCAGGAATTTGTGAATAGACCTGTTTGCATTTCATCGAGAAAGAAAGAGCATTTTAAGATGTTAGCACTGTGCTGACTTGTCCTAATGCCATGCTGAGGGGCTCTGAAGCGGCATGGTGGGATGGACAGTCCTCCAGCTGCCTTCCCTGGGCTGGACAGGGCTAGCACAGCCCACGGCCAGTCACCATGGCCGGACACCCTGTGTGGCCACACACCTTCTACCTTCCACACACCCAGAATCCCTCAGCATTGCACAGCCCTCGTGTCCCACTCTCCACCCAGACCTTCTGCCTCCCGACCCTCCATCTGCACACCACAGGGTGTGTGCGGGGGCATTTGGACTTCCCGTCAGCTCTTCCCCTCCTTCAGCTTCCTCTTCCAAGGTGTTCTGCCGCCCTCACCAAGCCCCAGCCCCAGGAAGGGCTGTGGGGAGGCACCTGGGCATGCTGGATAAAGAGGCCAGGCTGTGACTGAGCTGCTCCACAGCGAGCTTGAAGAGATACAGAGAGAGCTCAGCAGGCAGCTTGCCAGTGCACGGAATTGCAATCTAATGATATTCTTAGGAAAAAATGTCAGAAGAAAGAGCATTCCAACCACAATACCTTTGATAAATAATGTATTCAGTTGTTCAAAGGGAAATTAAAAATAGCCACAGACCAAAGAAATCCCAGGAAATAATGCCCAAATCAAATAAGAATGGAACTATCAGTAAACTAAATGACACTGTACACTGACTGTCCTTAAAGAATGTACCAAGTTCTTCCTTTCTGTCTCAGCTCGGGAGACTTCAAGCTGCTTGGAGCACGTACCGCCTCTCACAGCACGCACATGAAATCTCCTGCCACAGATAACATTGGCTGTAGGTGCAATCAGAATAAATGATACAACAAAGGAATTTCACGTTCCTCATGCCATGAGGTAGGGACTGGAATGTACAAAACCTCCTTCATGGTTCCACAGTCCAAATCTTAATTTAATGTGAGATCCAGACTCCCTGTTGTTATCTACATAGCAGTTCTAGTTCTCCACAGAACATTAAAGAATGTAATGCTTTTACCATTTGTCAGTTTTTGTAAGTTTGCCTAAACATCTAAAAATAGTTAATAACAAGCTGTGCAATTTGAGAAACGTGCCTTGAGGGTGCCCACACAGAAGTGGCATGCACACTCTTGGCAAGCAAATATCACAATCATGTTAATACTACATTATGAGATTAAGCAAATTTAAATTAGGCTTCATTCTGTGTGCAAACTGCCTTGTAAAGTCAACTTCAGTGCTTCTCCATAACAAGCCAAGATACACTCATCCACGATGTGTCAGAAGCAATTGTTCCAGGAACAAGTTGTCTCTGCATAGCTCAGTTATTTTCAGGGCCCAGCTTGCCACGGGCTGTAATTCAGTATTTACTCATGATAAAAGCAATGAATCTGCTTTACAGGAAGTGTAATGAAGCATAGCAGACACTGGAAAAACTTTTAAGAGATGTGCTTATGTCAATCCATGCAACATCTCCTTTAGTTAAAGCTTATCAATGCTGAGATTGGGTGGGATTTCAGCAACAGACTTGCAGGTGATCAGTATTACTCCCTGTGAGGGTGGAGAGGCCCTGGCACAGGTTGTGCAGAGAACGTGTGGGTGCCCCACTCCTGGAAGTCTTAAAGGTGATATTAGATGAGGCTCTGAGCAACCTGTTCTAGTGAAAAGTGGCCCTGCCCATAGCAAGGGGGTTGGAACTACATGATCTTTAAGGCCCCTTAAAGATTTCCTTTTCATACAAGAAGTGCTTCAAGACACACGCACATGGGAAACAAAGACAGGTCCAGTACGCTACAGCAGAACTCTGGTCCCTCCACACACTGCTGTGGCTGTAAGCTTGCAGCTCCATTGTAGACTTAGAGTCTACACCAGGCCAGAAACAGCTAAATGTCACAATTCCACACTGATCCAGCAGTGATCCGTAGTGGAGCTTGGCATGGATGGCAAGTGTTGGTGTACTACTAAACCCAGGCAAGCCAGTTTACACAGCTTCCTGTACAAAGAAGGAACACGCATATGAAACGTTAACGCATAATATCCTCTACAAAAGCCTTCAAGAAAGCAGAGCTACCTTATTTAAGGTTTCCCTGTTTAGGCTAATAGACTGTGTGGGCTTAGTTATCAGAACTGGAGCATGAGCTCAGGCTTTGCAGTTTAGGAGACTATAAGGTACATGAGAGAAAACTGATCCTAAATTAGATTGGTTTTCCACTGATGGACAGTTACAAGTTTTTGAGGTGGCCAGAGGAATCATGCTTTTTACAGCAGTTATCATATGCCAGATTTCTAAATAACAATATGCAAATATTTTCCAGGAAATAATTATTATGGAACTACATTTGGGCTCTCCAAAAGAAATAGTAATGTGATGTGGTCTGTTTTATTTGAGTCTCTTTTGATACTTTGTCCTTATTAGGCTTGGGAACATCTCTTGACAATAACCAGAAAGGGTCGTGTTTATTTTTTTTCTTTGTCCCTTTCAGTTTTGTTAACTTCTTATAAACTTTTATTACTCTGGTTCAGATTTTTTTTGTAAAAACATTTTCCATTCTTCTTTCCAGTGATGGAGTAACATTGCCCCCCCCCTTTTTTTTTTTCCTACTTCCACTTTTCATTTTCTCATGTAATAAAGATGTTTATTACTTCACCTTGTCTCTACAATTTAATATATATTTGAAATATAGTCTGCACTGAGGTTTTGATATTAAGTGGGAAAAAAAGATCAAACTTTTTATCATGAACCTGCTTGTATATTTTAACAAGCATGGAGCCCAAAAGGAAGATATCATTCCAACGAATTCCTCACCTTTACCTGAATATACCACAGTTTTTTCTACTCTTCAGTGAACAGAATAATTCTGAAAGGCCACAGTATTCCAAAAACTTGTCCTCATAAGTAGTGTTTAAGGCAATAAGAAATTTGCAAACATTGTCATTTACGTCAATTTCCCCAGGATCTCCATTCCTCCCAAATCCCCCTGTCATTAAAAAACTATTAATAATATCTTATCTATTTCCTGTCATGCATTAAAAATAACTGGAAAGTTAGTATTCTATGTAATTAAAAGAAATCAATTAGAGACAAGTACTTCACAAAACCATATGCATTTGAGTCTCTCTTGATCAGTTTGACATCTGAAAATCAACAAAAGATTTAAATTTGATGTGCTTCTATGAAATTTCAGTGCAGCAAAGCACTCAACTGAGTGGCTCACATGGGCACCTGACCAGCAAGTACTGTTGGCTCCAGTACAGCTGCCCCAAGTTATGTGTTCAACAGAGGCTTGAGGCCAGCACCCCTTTAAATGACATAATCAGGTAATACAGTTTCTTCCACAGACCTCAGTTTTTACTGTGTTACATCTGGAACTCCTTTTTGAGTTTAAAGGGAAAAAAAAACCCTGACTCCTAAAAATGCCTTTTTTCACATCAGCCTTTCATGTGTTTGCAGTCACAATCCAGAGACAACCATCTGTCAGCCAGTGGCCACTGGATGTCTCCACTGGCCTATGCAAACAGATCAAAGTTCTCCATCAGTGGAAAGCTCTTTAAAAAGGCATTTATCTGGTTTACAGGCCATCACTTACACTTTCAAGAGTGCACAGCAGACACACAGAGTTGCCTTTCTGGCCCTCAGCACAGGCAGGGGATGGCAGCTTTACGTGGACTGCACTTCTGGTGAGGTTTCTTAGAGCAGCCCCCAGTGTTTAGATCAGAATTATAAAGATATGGCTAGGTAAGTAGAAGAAAACCAAATAGCAATTCCTTGAGCTCAAAACTCTTTGTTTTTGTTTATATCCAGCGATAGCTAAAACTGTATGAATAAAACCTCCATAAGACAATGGAGGTTTATCATAAGGTAAACTATTGGGATTTCATGAAAGATGCCTTTTCTTGCAGATAGTATACAGAATTTATTAAAAATATAATTAAAATGTTTATGAAATATATTATTATAGACAAAACTACAGAGGAAAAATAATACAACTAGTCTAAACAATCTCATTTTCCGGCCAGATTTAAATATTTATTTATACTGGCACTAATCAGAGAAGTAAACCTGTTACATGCAGTGCAATTTTTCATCTGGAAAAATACCAAAATGTGCTCCATCCCCTGAAGTGCTGACCACTTCCTGAGGGACACTGAGAGCTATCATTCCCAATTGCCCTTAGCCTGGGATGTTCTGGAAGGAGCCTCATACTGCTTTCTGTCTGTCTTTACAATTGGAAAGAAGTAAGTATTTCTGTTTGTCCATATTAGAATCTTACTGGCCTCTGGAATCTCAGCCTGAATCCAGATCTGTAATTTGAAATGTGATTCTATCTCCATCAGCACACTAGTAGCCCCAAAAACTTGGAACGTCAAATAATGTTAAATTATATAAATCAGTATTTTGGCAACTTCAGTTGCCAAATAATCTTTGAAATCCTGCCTTCAGACTTTCCACAGCAAGCTTGGTCGGTTTCGTTCAAATCGGTTCTGCTGCTGGAGGACTTCACCTCACGCTTCAGAATAATAAATGCCAAAGGTAGATGGGAAGAAAGGAGATTCAAGTCCAGGCTTGTGATTCCCCCAGCAACATTCCAGACAAAAGCTTTCAGTGACCTCTTAAGGAAGCATACTTAAAGTAAAATGTCTTAGAAGTCTCTCTCCTATTAAAACATCAACTCTGCAAGTGAACACTAAAAACTCCCAAGGTAATGCCTATCATGAAAAGACCATAATACCAAATCTCTAGTATTTAATAAAACTCCAATCAAGGCTCCACAGAAAGCCTTGCCTCATGTAAACTGATGGCACACTCTTCTCCATGCACTCCTCACTGAAGTGCACTCTAAGCTTTCTTTAATATGAAGATAAGGAACGACCAAGCAGCCAAAAGTGACAGCAGGGGAAGGAGGGAACACAATGCTGCTGTTTCTCAGTATCAGCTCCCAGACAAAATGAGCCAGTTCTCACTTTGTTACATGACTGGCAAAAAAACATTTGTTTTCTTTCTTAAACAACGCTTGCTCTGAGCTGTACAGTTTGCTTTAAAGTCTAAATGCTTTCTAAAGTTACACTTTTCTGAGTTATTTAGCTTGGGGGAAGAAACCTAACATATTATCTTTAAAAATAAAAATTGTTACATCATTATTTACAAGAAATGATGACACAATGTTTTTAAAATCATTGCATATAGAAATCAACTTTCATTTTACATTAATTACACAATTCCGAGACACAAATGATAATGTTTTCAGTTATCTCAATCTGCATTTTTTTTAGTTTCTTTAAACACACTGAATTTGCTAAAATTTCCCAGAGAAATTATTTTGGATCAACTCACAAAAATCCTTGGAATTCCCTGCCTCTTTTTCCTTGCTGTCTCCAGAGGAAGCAGTCACTTAGAAACCCATCTCCACCCCACCCCCAAAAATCCAATTCCTGGACTCATTTCATATCCTTCTGATTGATAACCTCATCATTTACAGTCTTCAATGCTGACATGAACATGGTCACTTTGGTGAAGACAGACTTAAAATCTACTGCCTGTGTTTGTATAGACTAAACTGAATTTTATACTTGTTTTACACGGGATACACATGGATCAATGTGAAAAGCAAGAAAAGAGACTAAACTCCTTTTCTGAAAGATTTGTAACTGAAGATTCTTTGCTCTGGAAAAACATCAAGAAGTTACCACCTGAGGAGCCATAGCAGAAAGAATGAAATGAGAAACAAGCAGCAGCTAAAAGTCAGCTCCAGACTCACTGCCACTGTCCCTTAGGAAATACTGATCAGTATGTTCTGACTGAGCCTTATACACTTACAGATTGCCTTAAGATTAAAAAAAATACTATTGTGAGGGGAGGAGTGTTTCTGAAATAATCAAAAAGACTTGTATTCATTTAAATTTGAATATAGGTATTATTTGGTATAAAATGTCCTAACTGTATTTCCATGGCCTCTTGCCACAATCCTTTAATAGGTAAATAAATTCTTAAGGATTACTTAAAACATTCTGTGCTTTTATTTACATATTCAAAGATATTTATTTCCTTCACTCTTATAAACATCAGTTTAAAACATGAATGTTCATTAGAACAATGTTTTCAGTAGGATACCAGTGACCTGGAGCTCAGTCAGTTAACTTGAAAGCTGCTTCCCTTCTGGTAGCAGATAAAACCCTAAACATTCAGTGCTTCACATTACATTTCATTTTTAAGACTCTTCTTATATAAAAAGCTATAATGATCATCGATGAGACTCCAGATTTCTTAGCAACTTTGCTTCTAATTTTTCTTCTGGGTTTTCAAACTTTGCATGCCTTGACTGTTAGATGTTAAGATTCCTGCTGAAAACTGAAAGGTACCAACTCAGTGATTTTTCTCAGGGAAAATCTGGAAGGCACTGGGAGGCAGCTACTGCTCCCCGATGCTGCCAGCTGGGCTCCACCAGCTCTGACCTAGCACTTCGAGCCTCCATGCTCTTAGCAACTGGATTTCAGAACAACAAAGCTTAAGCTGTCTCAGCTCCCGTATCTCTCTCAGCCAAACTAAAAATGGGTGTCTGGTAAAAAGACTATTTTCACATTGAGAGTTCTGCCCCATGAAACTAGAATCTGTCTCTCCTGTACTCATCTGTGGCATCACCCTACATCCCACTGCTCCAAGCACAGCGGTAGAAACCAGTATGGATGTGTAAAGAGAAAAATCTTGCCAAACCCCTTTAATTTCCTTCTACAAACATGCTCTGCATGCAGGAGAGGCAGTGACTGTGATTTAGCTTGGCTTTTCAAAGGTTCCTGACACTTCTTTAGTGAAAAATGACATCTGAAAGTTACTATAAGGGATGTGTAAAGTTCTTTTGAAAACTACTTACTAATTACTACTCAGTAATTCACTGGCTGGGTTTTGGTACCTACCGAGTAATAATCTGCAAGATCTTTCCCAAATGCAGCTCCATCTTACTTTTCATGCATGAGGTAGCTGATGTGATAGCAAGAGAGATTTACAGGTTGGGAAAGGCAGCAATACTGGAGGGAAGGATTAGAGCTCAAAACACAATGACAGCTTGGGGAAGGGTCTGAAAAAGCAGGATGAAACATAATAGGGATTGCTATGATATCCTACATCTGTGACAGAACAACCACCTGCACAAACACAGACTGAAAAATCAATGGAGAAGTAGTAAGGAATCTGGAGCAGTGACTGTGGGTGTCATTTAATGTGAGGCACTGAAGGTGTGAACTTAACAAAAGAAAAGCAAACACTCTATGGGTGAGTATAAACCAGAAGGCAATGTGCTAATCACAGCAGAGACCAACATTCAGTGCAGCACTGTCCACTTCTGATGTGAAGACGGTCCAGAGGAGAAAGTGAGCGACCAGTGCTTTAGCAAACACAGCTAAAGAGGGAAGGCTCGAATAATAGTGGTGTTTTGAAAAAGCAGAAAGGATGACACTGTCTACATAGAGATCAAATACAAAAGGAAATATAAGTCTTCCTGTGTGTGCTGTGAACCAGACAGGAGGTAATGGGCCAAAGCTGTTGCATGGAAATCTATATTACACTTCACAATAGACTTCCACTGGAAGGAATAACTAAGCACCATTTGCTTATGGAGACTGCAGAATCTCTACCACTGGAGACTGGCACTGGACAAACTGAACAGGCACAAACTGTGCTCTTCTAAAGGGTTCCATTTCCTAACCTCAGATCTTGCAGAGCACACAGGCCTTCCCATGTTTATTTATTGACTTATTCCTCCTTCCACAGTGCCTAGTTATAATAGACACAACAGTCACTTCTGATCAAAATGTATTTGCTGTTACGTAGTAACCACTCAGATACTGTTGTTCCCCATCAAGGAAACTGTAACCATTCCTATGAACAGTTTCTGCATGAATAAACCTTTCTCTGCAGCTTTTCCCCAAAGAAATGTCAATGCCCAAGCGCAGTCCTAGATACACAGATGTTCAGAGTTCAAAATGAGAAACAAGGAAGATCTTCTTGCACCTGTCTGGACTCTGTCCCAGAGTATTGCACCAAAAAACATAAAGTCTTTTGTAAAAATATTTCCAATAGGTTAATTTTTGTCTCTGGAAAGCAGTAAATTGTGAAATTTCACAGTCTTTCAAATGCTACATCGCATCCTGGACTGCAGAAAGCATAATACAAGTACATAATTTTCTGTCGCCAAAGTTATACACGGAAAGTATCTACAGCCTGATCAATGTACAGCTGTGAGTCCAACACAGTAAAAGTAATGTAACACTTAAAAATCTTTCTAAAAATGTTATCTACCACCTGTTATCTCAATAATACTTAAATATTACACCAAAAGCAACCCACAGAGTAATTGTTACTTCAAATGCCTAGATAACATCAAACCCATATATCTGGGTTTCAGGCTGTTGATTTAAAGATTTCTGTAATGACATATGCTGCAGCTGCTTCAAATTATCTCGTGTACCCTGAAACACCTGCATTTCTACCAACCTTTGCCCCTTGAACTATGTCACTAAAAATGTCTTAATAGAATGCTAGAGGTCAAACCACGAATCTCTAATAATAATGAAAATATCAGGATGATCCCATGGTAGTTAAGTAGAACCTTAAAACTCAAAACTCCTTCTCTTGAATGGTAACATACTTGTTACCATCAAGAGGGAGCAATACAGAGCACATTTGTGTAATGCTTCACTTTTTCCTTTCCATACCACAGTAACCAACAGTTACCTCTGCGTGAAAGTATCAGAACCATTCTGAAGATCTGAAACAATAAAGTTTCTCCCTTTTCTGAAAATTAACTTTGAGGTGTTAAATTTATAATCATCTTACAATGATGGTGTGAGGCAGATTAGCCTATAGCTTTGTGTCTGTGCAGCCAGGCTACTCCACACAAAACAGTACAGAATTTTAGTGGAGACTGGTACATAGCAAAGAAGTTTCCAAACCCTCAAGAAAGCTAAATTAATAAACCATGTCCAGCCTAGTTACATTCATTCTTCCCAAAGCAATTAGGGGGTGGAGGGAATGAATGTTTAATTGTGTGAGTGATTTTTAAATGTCTGTATCAATTAATGCTTACTAACATAGCACAGAAAGAGGGACACACATCACTACAGCTCCTTTAAAATTTGCTAAAGCTCTTCTCTCTGCCCCTATCTCAAGCTGGTCTCGGTGCAACACAGTAATGCAGAAATCCTTTCAAGTCTGGCAGTAAGACTGCAGCCAAATATGTAAGTTATTCAAAAATATTATCCAAAACCAGAGGGCAAGCACAGTTTGTGATTTAGGGTTCACCTGGTACAGACCTTTCAGAGGAAGAAACTATGCTGGAACAGCAGAGGTAGCCTTATTAACTAAAGAATCTGAGGGGCAAAGAGGGGAAATTTCAGCAAAACACTGTTGTGAAAAATAATGGATCACACTCACAGACCTTAAATATAAATTACCTCTCTTTTAGCCAAAATGCAGCTGTACAAAAGCTGATGTTAACGATTATCCATTTTCCATTGAAACCATTCTGTACTGGCTCAAACACTATAAAACTATATATGCACACACAAGCTTTCTACAGCTCACCCTCCCCCTTTCTGAAATACTGCCTGCTCCTCTGGTGAAAATAAGCTGGTTAAGTCCTGTAAGCAGCCTGCTTAATACAATGCCCAATCCATAGTGCATAATCATGGATTTGGAGGAAAAAATCCAGTTCTTTTAACAAGAAACACAAGAGGGTTTTGCACTGTGACTCAATACCCAGACTTGTAAAAGCAATTAAATATCCATCCTCACTCAATGCTCTCTTTTATTTGGCATTTTCCTAAACTCCAAGACATTTGGCAGGGAAACAAGAGCACAGACATAACTGGCACTTCCCTGTCCCTGCAAGGGAACAGCCTCGTACCTAGTGCAACCCCTGTGCCTTTAAAAGAAAACAGAGGAGAGTCAGAGGAAAACACAGGAGATCTCAAGTTGCATTAACTGCTATTCTTCTGGAATTAATAATTATGGAACAAGAGATGTTGCCAAGCAAATGACCTATTCAGATAGATTCTGAGAAGATTACTGATGAAATAAATATTTGGATTTTGTGGCTCTCTAATAGCCCACTGAGCTTCTGTAACAATACAGCCAAGGACACTGACCCTATCAAGCATTTCACTAAATAAACCTTACATACACCACTCCAAGTTCATTGTCTGCACACTGACCAGCTTACACAAGACACAAATATGGAACAAAATCATATATTAAATTCACATACTCTTGAGAACCCCAGTGAAGATGCAAGAGAATTCAAAACATATGGAGGTATTTTCCTACAAACTGTATTAAATAGGAAGATGTATTAGTTACAGCTGGGAATTACTGGAGACAGGTATCGGCCACAGACGTAGTGCAGCACACGATGTTTAACATTAGAACATCTCCAGTGCACATGAGGGCCTGATCCAGAAATTTGCACTGCCTTGGGGTGCACAGATGCATCAAGAAAACTGTTTCTGTTCCTTTTTTCCTGACTGGAACACCTTTCAAGCTTTAAGTTATGCCACTAAGTAAACAATGTAAAGTAGCACAGGTTGTTACATGGGATGGAAAACCAGTAGTACACAAGTCCTGGGGCTCTAGCTGGTATTTCTTACATCAGATCAGTTTTCT
Source organism: Phainopepla nitens (assembly GCA_013400175.1). Classification (NCBI taxonomy): domain Eukaryota; kingdom Metazoa; phylum Chordata; class Aves; order Passeriformes; family Bombycillidae; genus Phainopepla; species Phainopepla nitens. The sequence continues at coordinate 1,008,787 of VXBQ01002032.1, read as the reverse complement.
TAACAGTGAGTTTCAGTTTAGATTCCAATTCCTTCTCCCAGTACTTGTACAGCACAGAAGACTCTTACCGCAGCTGTCTCTCCATTTCCAAAACCAGACTTTACAGAACAAGCTAGTCCACAGCAACTAAGGTCAACCATGCTGGTTTTAAAAGACATGATAGAAATGCAGATGCAAGGACCAACAGGCAGATATATCCATATAAACTTCAGAAAAAAAATAGATGCAAATGTGTAGACATTGAATTGCATTTTACAATATATACAGTTATTTAAACTGCTTTATCTTCCAAATATTTTCCAGCTCTTTTAAGTGTCAGTCTGTATGCGTTTGGTCAAATTCTTTTACTGATGCTTGATGTCCATTTTCATTTGCAAAGACCTCTATGAGCACAAGGCCATGATTCCACTCTGCAACAGGCAGCAAATACAGTCACAGAAAATTCCCTGAGAATCTCTTCAGCATTGGCTGTGAGTTCCTCAAGAGACAGTAAGGATGGCTTATGGGAATGAGATGTGAATGAAATGTATTTCAACTGAGCTAAGCATGCTAGAAGACAACTGGAGTCAGAAAGCAAGTCCTGACCTACTATTTTATTTCCACTGCAAGACAATCCTTTCAATGAGGGTGGTGATTGTGGCTGGAGTGCTGATGACACTGACATGTGGCTTGGCACAACATGGCAGGACTAGGAATGGGAAGAAGGATGTCTGCTGGTTATGTATGATTCAATAGGCTTAGTTTAGATCAACTAGCCAACAGCAAAGATGAGCAATCAACTGTATTTTTCTTCTGTATTTCCATTGAAAGCTGTCAAGCTGGTTTCAGAGAAATTCCAAAATTCTTACAGCATTGGTAAGATAGAAGTTTTTCTCATCAGTTTTTCAACTGAAAACTCATTTATGGTTGTAAGAATTAAATTAATCATGACATCCTTTCATGGCTTCAGAGATGATGGATAGAATAAACAGCATTTTAGAAAGAATGCTTCATATTAGATCCTGCCATAGCTAAGACCTGCTTTATTGCATTGGACAAAATAGTAACCAGGCGTGTTCTATAAATTACAAACCACAAAATCAAGACAAAACTTCCTTTTTTTCCAGAAGTACTCCCATAATTTCTGTGATGCTCACAAAGTACTGTGAAAAGAGCCAAATGAGTATCCAGGCAGATGAAGCCTCCTGCTCCCTAAGATCAATTAGCATCATATCCAACAAGATATCATTGTGATTAAAGCAGACTTATGCTCAAACAGCATTCAGATTGAGAAAGCACAACAAAACTGGCATCTGGGTCTTCTTGTTTCTTAAAAGCAAGAATTCCTAACAAGGAGCACTGCACATAAATCCCCATTTTCATGCAGCAGACACAGCATCAATTCTATCTGCAGCTGTTTCAGGCAAGAAAAGCTAACCCCAAAGTTTGGATATTACTGCAAGTATAATCTGACTTCATTTTAAATTGGATTTTATCCAGTGTTCCTGCAATAACCCCGAGGAGACTTGATCCACTGATGACTTCTAAACTGATTTTCATAGAACAGATCCAACATACTTCAAATATCTTCTTTAATTTCCCAGTGACTAACGTACGTTGTTTCCATCAACATAATGTTTTAATCTAGTAAGGAAAGCCAAAGCTTTTAATTTAGAAAGTTCACCTTCTTCCTGAATATGCTGCATCTTCTCTGCGTTCCCAGCTCCCGCCCCAAATGAAAACAGAACTTGAGGCACAGAAGGGCTTACAGTGTCGACCCAGCCAACCATAAGAACTTTCCATCTGGCCAAATGCAGATTTATGCAGCAAAAGCTGCTGTCCCCAGACAATAAGACCTTTGACATTTTTTAAGTTAAACTTTCCAAGCTATCTATTATCACTTGAACAAGTTTAATCTTTTTTTTTTTTTAATGAGGATGTTGCAAATATGCTGAGAAATCACGGAAAACAATTTTCTAGCTAACTCTCACGGATTTTAACAGGAGCTAGTCAAATGTCATTGTGGTGGATAATCACCTCAGCAAGCTAAAATGCATACATGAAAACAAACGTGCTGGTTTGGACCTAGTAGGATTCATCCACACCTGAAGTATTTAACTATTGCTTTGCTGAACAGTAGCTAATGACTCTGTGCAATACCTGAAAGAATTCAAGATTTTTTCATGGTTCCTTCTGCTCATGCTTTCCCTGTGCTCCTGCTCTGGAATGGGAACCCCACCCCTATGCATATCCCTTCGCACTGCCAAGACACTTCGTTGAGCCACCACTCCTCACAAAAAGAAATCCCTTGGTTCTGCTCCTTAGACCTAATCTAAACCTTCTTGCTTCCTATACAGGATGCAAAGGAGGCCGTGGTTCAGCACAGCTGTCTCCTCCTCCGTGCAACAACAAAGGCAGAGACAGACCACAGGCCACTCATCCCACTCCATTCCCCAAGGTGAGCAGCAGTAGCCAGAGAAACTCTATAATTCCAATTTCTGCCAGTCAGGACACTAAAATAAATAAATAAACAAATACAGCAGAATGATCTTACTGAAAACACTCCAAATTTCAGTGGAGCAACAACCTCCTAATATTGTTTGAACACAAACCAGAGATTGAGTATTCTGCAATAAAATCTCTGTCAGTGACGCTAACAAAAATATTAAATTTCAGCAATATGCTGACTTTTTAAAAACAGACATCTGTTTGTATTTAGGTTCTTCATGTGACTATATTCAACAACAATGAAAGGATGAGAGCATTCCTTCCTCCAAATCCCTCCAAAACTGGTAGGTGCCTATCAAGCTGATTAAATTGGGAAATTAGCATTGGAGGAAATTAAATCCGGCAAGTCAATGATGTAGTCCTTGTTCAGGGAAGAGAGTCCTACTGAAATCAAAGGGAAAAACCTGAACTTCAAGTGATTGATATCATTTGAGGCAAGGATTGCTGGATTTGGCACAGGATCTGCAAAAGATCCTAGACTGTTCTCCATGCCTCTCCATCCTCATCCACGGACACCTTCACCAAGGAGACCATGTCTCATGGTAGTTTTGAAGCATGGAGAAGAAGAACCTTGTAAGAACTGAAAAAGTCTCATTTCACAGACTTCCATGTGACTGACAGGAAATTTAAACCCCAGGGATGGAAGCCCTGAAGAACCTCTCTGTGCTCTCCTCCACTCCAGCCCAAAGAGCTGACACTAAAGCTCCATCCCTGGTGCTGCCGCTGGCACGGGAGCTGCAGGCAAACACATCACCAGAGCAGCTGGGCACCACTCCCACAGCTCCTGTCCTCTGCAGGGTATTCCACTGTTTGAAACTCTGACCAGCCCATTCTCAGTGAGCCTCACACCAAAGACAGCCAGAGTTCTCCAGCAGGATTTCTGCACTCCAGCCACAATTACCACAGTCCTGTAGCTGAGTCACTGTCAACCACACAGACATCCGTAGCTGGCAAAAAAAAACCCAGAAAGCCTCAGCCTTGGCACACTGGGATGTCACTGTTCTAACCCCGTTCAGCAGGTGACTGTATGGTTTTGTTCTAATGGAAAATTTCAAAGAAACATTTGATGTCATTAGGAACAGACAGGGCCAGTTTCCCAGCACAGTTCCAGCTCACACACAGAGTTGTTACAAGAGCTTGAACCAGGAAATGAGGAAGAGAGGAGGATGGACACAGAGCATTAGGTCTGCCTGGGAACAAATGAAAAGTGTAAACACTGCCTGTTATTCCCATTAAGAAATGGGTACTGGCTTCTGTATAACTACTGACCCCATTTCTCACACTTTTATTTGTGGAGATAAATACAGGAGAGTAAATTTTCATAATAATCTATTATATATTAGAATAATATGTTTTTAGAATTATCAGTACAAAAATTCTTGGAAACTAATTAAATCAACACAGAAAATTTGGTCTGAGTTACTCAAATAAACTACTTCTGGAAATAACTAAGATTTGAATCTACTAGAAATTTCAGGAAATTGAGAAAACCACAATGAGATCCAATCTTTTTGCTGTGTAGTGCAAGTATCTGAAGATTTGAATTGTTTGAACAAAAAAACTGTTTCCACCATTTCAAAGCAAGAGACATAGGTACATTAGATTACAGTTCATAATCTATATATTAAATATATATCAGAGTATGAAAGGAACTGATGATGATGCAAAACTAGGCGCTTTTAATATCATTTTTCATTTATTGCTTTCCTAGATTACCATTTGAACAAGGTACCTATAATCAAGCTCCACAGAAATCTATTCATAAAAATGCCTCTTTAAACCATATTTTCCTACAGAAGTGAAAAGTCAAATACCATTGAATTCCTTGGTTATATATGTACTAGGAGTGCACATTTCCAGTTAACTGGGTAATGCCTACTAATAAAATCCTTTTTAAACAGAGCTAGAATCCACTGTGCTGCCACTTAGGTAATATCATCAACACTTCCATAATCCTATTTTCTGGGATTTATGTTAATGATCTGCCAGATTTTACTGTTGGCTGGCGGACACTGTACAAAGTTAAGCATATACACCCAAAAAAATGAACCACCAGCTCTCCCAGCTTGTATTCTGTACAGGACCACAGCCTCATACAATCCTCTCTCTCGAAGATGAACAAATCTGAGCACCATTAAAAATAATCTTCCACCATCATATGAAAAAAGATAGAATGACAAAATTCCCACTGACTACCATGAGGTCAATAGCAGGATGAACTGTGCTGTTTTTATGCAACCCATGACTCCTATTATTGCATTTACTGAAGTTCAGAAAGTCTGCAGATCAAAAAAATATTTCCAGTCAGTCAGTTAGCCAGCAAGCCTGTGGATATTTTTTGAGACATTTGACAACATGGGTGAGTCCAAGTTTGGGAGTTCTGGTTTTTAATGGTAGCCTGTAGACCTCACATCTAGTTCATGGAAGCAGTCAGCATAAAATCCTGAAGTAAGTAGCACTGATTTATTTGCTGCTTCATTTTTAGACTTTGATTCTGGAATTGTATTTATGCATACATATTGCTAGAATGTTAACAGTCCCTCATTTACTTGGAATATTTACCTGACTAAAGGGAAGTACAGAGAGGGGCAATAAGAAACATTTGAGTGGCACTTGGTTTTGTTGTTGTGATGATGGAAGGCTCAGCTTTTTTTCTCTTTTCTTTTTTGTAGGTTATTGTAGAAATTGCAGAGAAGTGATCACAAGTGTTTGAGTTTGCTTTTTGCCTACTTCCATTTGCTGAAGCTCACAGAGATCACGTTGATTGTCCAAGGTCACCCAGAAGCAAATGGCCTAATAAGGACAACAGCTCTGACTCCACTCTTTCCTGTTCCTGCAGTTCTTTATGCTGAATCACAAGGCAAAGTTAAATCTTCTTCCCTAAAATCTTGCTCAATTTCTCCCCATTCTTCTGTTTTACATCACTTCATTGCTATTCTAGAACTTGCAAACAATATGCAACTCAGTGACCTTTTTTCTTCTATTGTATTTCTCAATAAGAATTACTGCATAATTAAACCACATTTTTGAGTGTTTTAGTTTCTTTTCTTTAAGAGCTGTCCCTTTGCAATAGCCTTTGAAATTCTGTGAATGAACCACTTTTCTCTAGCAGTCAATTTCTTTTGAAAAACACAATTTTTCCTGCACTGAATTTATTTTGTTTCTGTATTTGTGACTAGTTTAATCTGGACTTCACGATCTTAAGGATCTTTTTCAACCTAAATAATTCTTAAAACTTCCCTATTTTATCTGGCCCTTGGAAAGACATTACATTGGAAGACTTCAAGCACTCAGGGAGGAGATCGGTATCCCACAAAATGGTTACTGCTCACAGCTCACATTCTTAGACTGTGAGCCCATCAGCACTTGCATGCTGGTCACTGGTTTCACAGAAGTTTCCACTCCTCTATGTGAGCTGATTCCTTCAAAGAAGGGTGCACATGGGAATGGGTGCACACAGACTCATGCAGGACCCCAACAATAAACTAAAGGTAGCAGAGAGCAAACCTCGCAGACAGACGACAACTTAGCATAAATACACAACAGTTTTAGAAATAAATGAATCCTGATCTGGCCTGTATACATGGGTAATCTAGCAATTCAGAAAGCACTTCCAGCCCACTCGAAATGTTTCCAAATTCAGAATAAGTGAGGCAACTCTTGGAAGAAGCAGCAAGGAGCAATTCACATCTTTCTATGAGGTAAACTCATCATTTCAACTGGTGATTTATTAGAAGTATTAAAGGCAAGCTATTAAAATCTCCACTCTCTGAATCTAAAACAAGATCATGTTCAGCAGATATTCCACTTGCTCAAGAACTCAAATTTGTATAATCATCTATATATTATCAAAATTCCTGATAATTGTAAGCATATCAACGTGAAGTGAAGGGTTAAAAAGATCCAACACGACAGCATATACATACAGCATTACCTTTTTCTTTTTGTTACTCTTGGGAAACAAAAAATACCACTCTCTCCATCCTTCACAACACTGATAGCTCATATTTCTCTTACATTCAAAAGAACAGAAAAGACTTTCCTTGTGTTAAGAACCAAAGACAAATGAAATATTTATATGTATGTTGGTGATCCTTAGTGGTGCTTAACAAAACTACACTGCTGAGCTCCCATTTCCCAAGGCTTCCCAGCCTGAAGACAGAGTAAGGGATAAACCATCATGAAATACAGAGCTTGATGCAGTTCATACAGAACCTACACCAAGTGTCTTCCCACAAGGACTAGCTCAGGTCCTCAGTGGAATGCAGGACATTTCCTTCTCCCTAAAGCCTCTCTGGTTTATTTCCACAGACACAATTCAGGTGTCTGCCTAAGCCATTCTGCAGCACTGGCATGGTGAGCTGACCATGTGCCTCTCTCTGTTTTCAGCAGGCGGCCTCCTAAAGTCAAGGCAACTTTTTGCAAAGCATATCTTTGAAATACAACCATGTTCTGCATACAAGGTGTCTGTGAAAAGAATGATCATCTTGCTCTGCTCCCTCCCTTGTGCTCTCATGCTTGGCTCCTCTTTTTTTCTGCAGGGCCTTATCAGAAGCTGACCTACCAGCCCAACCATGCAGCTGCAAGGTCCAGGAACACATTTAATTCCCTTTTTCACAGGAATTCCTATGTACAGTATAAGAAAGAACAGCCCTACAAGCCTACATCTGTGGGCAGTAGCACATGCTGCCCTCCTAAGGAAAAAGGCAGAGGGATCAATTATCAAGACATGACTGGGAGGGAGCCAAATTATTCCTACCTAAGGAGGAGTGAACCTACAGGGAGCCTCTTGATTCCTTTGGTAGACCACAGAGCAAGTCTCATGTCCAAGTAATAAATTAAGCTCTGCAGAAGAGGGGTTGCTTCAGACTCTGGGCGTGGTGTCAACTCCTCCTGGGTAGGGAGAAGGGCCAACAGCCTCCGCCAGTCTCGGAAAGCAGAAGTGCTAAATACTTTGATTTAAAAACACTAATAATGAAACACAGAAACCTTTTGAAACAAAAGCTCCAGGTCTTACCTGCTGACATGACACAGTTTCTTCCAAATGCTTGAAAAAGTTACCAATACTCTTGGGAATTAACCCACTTATTTAAAAACAAAAAATAAAAATTCTACTTTTATTACTCCTAATGATAAGTTCCCTATGCCTTCACATATATCAAAATACTTAAATTATGTGGCACATCACTGCTTTCATTAATACATAGATTTTGTTAAACAGCTGGTATCAAATGCATTTTGGACACACAAGCTGAAGAGCAGATTTTCACCCTTAATACTAAGAGAAAATTATAAACTCCAGTCTATAAAATGCTAATGAAATAATCAACTCAACACGGAAAATAGTAAGCATTCCAGTGACAAGGTAGGAATTTTCTATAAAATGCCATATTCACTTTGAAAAGTTGTAACATCTGAAGTCTGGGGATGCTAAAAACGATCTCAAGAGTCTTCTTTTTTTCTGAAGTATTATTTTCCTGCAAATGCCAAGCCAGCAGTGCTGTGAGAATCCCTGGGAGCTGACGTCCCTCAGGAAGCAGCAGAGCACAGATGGCACCAGGCTGAGGTGGCTGTGCCCCTTCCCGGCCACGCGAGCAGAGGCAGCCGGAGAGCCCGGCTGCCAGCAGGGCCAGAGCACCCAGCCTGCTCAGGCAGAATAATCAAGATATTTAACATCAACAACGTGACTCTGTGTGACTCCTGCAGAGCAAGGAATTTCCACTGGAAAGTGTGTGCAGAGAGACCTTCCCTGTTCTGCTGAAGCCATATGAACTCAGACCACCTGTATATGTCTGCTACTTGCACATCACCCATGTTTGCTTTGCTAACATATTGTGACACTGGCCATGACTCTGGGCAGCATATAGCCACATGCTAGATTATTTTGTAGTTATTACTATTACATATTTATTTACATTTAAATAGCTGCTTTAATGTCTGAGTTGGGACAAGAGTTTACTCCAGGGCATTTGTAATGATCAATTTCATTCTAGACAAAGGCAAATGATGCTTTTTAGAAGTATGTGAAACACTACCCCAAAACTGCTGTGCCAAACAAGCTAAAAAGTCTCTAGAGAAAGAACAATGATAATTGTTATCTTGCTATTCTCTATCATGTGAATTAAGCTTTCTCACATTTGGTGCTTTGTCTTGATGAGTTTAAGTTCCAACAGCATAACAACAGGCACAAGTCCAATCTGAAGAGCAAAGGTTTTTGTTACTGTAATTTGATTTTTTAATTTTTTAAGAGTCTGATCCTGATGCTATTTCATTCATTATTATGAATTTTACACTTTGATGGAAGCAGTTGGATCCTAAGTGAGTTTATACAGGAAACAGAAGATCCTTTTATAACCGAAAAAAATGTATAACAATGTATACATTGTAAAAATGTGTAGCATCCAGCAAATACTATTGAGTGGTATTGAGTTGAGGGGCCTGGCAGGAGACATCAGCCCCTTTCCAGCTGACTGAAAGAGCAAGTGTAACAAAGTGTTTCTGCTTCCTTTGTTTTCTAGCAAATAGGGGGAGTTTTCAAGTTTTTTGGGACATACTGTCAGAGGTTTTCATACCTGTGTGATTGGCTTGGATGGCCTCTGTTTTGCACAGCCTCTTTCAGTTTGGGCCAGGAGAAAGATGAGAAATCTCATGTAGCCTCCTAAGCAGCCTTCTCACCCTTCCCAGCAGGGTGGCTCACAATGGAAACATGCCCTGATTAAGGATTCACCACAGTTAGGGTAGATTCCAACTCAGTTAGGTACTGAAATACCTTCCCTCCCATGTGTCTGATGACTGACCTCTCCTGCATTAACCTTTTGGATATAATAAAGTTTTAGGAGTAGCCCTTGACAAAGATGAATGAAAGCTTTGCTACTGGATTCAAGGTTGCATGAAATGATCTGTTTCAGATTTTGGAAGAAGTACAAATCTCATTTTACACTAATGAAATGGACTGGCACATGGGACCACATCTAAAACCTCCAGCTGTCATATTTGAATGATTCCAGTAAGCATTAAAAACTCACCTTCTGGCTTTTGGTTTTCAACATCCACGTCCATTCCATCTAAAATTACTGTGGGTGCTAAAAAGTCACACAAATCTACAGTAAATCTAAAGAAAAACTTTCCTGATGTCCCTGAGACTGGAAACACCAACTTTCACATATGCTGCCTCTGGGAACTGCACAATTACATCCATTGAAATCTGTAAGTTCTCTCTTTAAAACATACTGACGATTTGAACGGGCAGTTTGGAGCCCCACTGGACCTCTAAATGGCTGGGCAATAGTTTTAAAGTAAGTATTTCCCCAGTGGACTTATTAAGGTGTACAGTGGTAATACATATTTGCTACTCAGGCATGCACCACTAATGAAGTTTCTAATGAAAACATCTTTAATAAGGAATTTTGTTGTTAGGGTACAGGAATGACCTCTCAAGCTCATGTTTTCTCTCAGATTTCCCCTAATGAGCAGGAGAAGCTTATTCCTTGTGTCAAAAACCACCACCTTGCCCTGAGATCTTGCCAAAACCCCTCACGAATATTTTACTTCAGCATAAATACACATAACAATTAATTACATCTTCATATCACAGGATCTCACTAATCTGTGATCATTCCATGCAATGTACCACAGAATACTAAACAGCAAAACAGTTGAACTTCCATTTTTAGTTTAAGTGCCTCAAATTAGGCAATAAAATTAATTCTAATGTTTCTGAAACCACATGAGAATGACTAATGGAACTGCATTCACAGTTCATCCAGACAGTAAGTCAGAAACATCTCTGCTGGGTAGCATGTATCTTCTAACTCCTATGGATTTTATCCTGTACCAAAACCAGGCAGCTCTGCTTTCCCAGCTGGACTTGATCTTAAACATCACAATATTTGGTATTTTTCTTTAAACTACGGACAAAAGTAGGACAAACTCTAGGTCCATTTTTTAAAGACTTCTTGATTTTAATGCGTACAATGTTTTTAAGAAGTAATTCCATTAAAGGACAAAAATTAGTAAGTGAATAAAAATCCCTCCCCAAAATACAATCTTTGAGGCTTCACCATTTCAGTGCAGCGTTCATGTTTTCCAAGGCTTTAGTTTTACTATGAGTAAGACAACTAACTACATGGTAGAAGGTGGTGTAAAAGAAGCCTGAAAAAAAAAGTATCCTTGGAAAAAGAAAAGAAACATAGTTTCTGTTCTGACAAGAAATTCTCTCCTTCTCTTTGCCGTGGTACACAGAGCGGGATCTACAGGACATGCATGGACACATATCCTAAATACTTTGCATGCCTTCCCCACCCTTAGAGCAGGAAGGCAGCTCTCCAGCTCATGAGCTCATGCAAAGCCACACAGTTCTAATTCCTAAAGCACTCTGGATAAGGAGCAGAGCACCGACAGCTCAGGATGCTGAATTTCCCTTCGTGCACCTGCACAGCCGGGCTGCCCCCAGAGGGGCTCACACAGGCACGTCTCCGTCCTGTTCCTGAAACTTCCTACCCAGTAGCTCACCTAAGATTATTTCCATGCATTCTTACTAACTGTATTCAGTTTATAGGTTCAGCTTGTCAATTACAAATTATTTTATGTGTGTTACTTTTTTGAATTGCTGAGTGTCTGTTCATCCCTAGAAACATACGAGGACTTTCAGGCAGAAAGTCTAATATCTCTTCCTGTTTTCTTGTATCAAGAGACAAAGTTCATGGTCTGTCTTCAACAGTTTTTTTCTTTTTTAAAAATACCTGATTTTCCATTTACATTTCTAAGGAGATAAACAATGTCATTTTTCCAAATTCTTACAGTTCTAGAGAGAAAAAATTTAATATGTATTGTGTAACTTTAGGCCAAACTAAACTCTGAAATCAGTCTCAGAATCCTGATTTGTCTCTTTTGACCTTTAGGACAAAGAAGGATGCAATGATCTGAGTGGGCTCCACATAAGACAGTATCTTTCCTTTAAAAGGGGAGAAATACATCATTTGTGTATCTGTCACTAATAAAATCAGGCATCTTCTCAGTTCTGAGGACTTTCTTCACAGTAGGTAAATCCACTGAATTTAGGAGTTGTAACTGACTTGTATCTGTAACAACAAAATCAGCAACTCTACTGGTGAACTCACCTTCCATTCACATGTCCCTCAGTCCTCCTTCCTTCCACACAGAGCTGTGTTGTTTCCCAACAGAGCTGCTCGTTCTTTTCAGCTGTCCAGGAGTACAGACCATGAACCAGCAGTAAAAGGAGTCAGGCTTTCACATAACCCACAACATTTCCCTACACTTCAGTTAAATAGGTTTGAAAATACATTGTTTTAGAACTGAAGAAAATGTCAAATTCCAATGTTTCAAATCAGATTTTTTAGAATACATATCTTTTGCTTTCCTTTTCCCTGAGCTAGATAAAACTTCATTAAATAACTGAAATATATCAGCACCACTGTTTTTTCCATTTTACCAGAGAAGTTACAGACTAAGTCTGGCCACCTCAGCTCTGTGCTTCTCTTGCACCAGCAGGCAGACAGGCTTCCTATACCTGCCCAGAACATTTCATTAATTTTTTTTTTAAATTGCACTTCACTCCCTATTCCTATTGAGGAGGCAGAACAAAAAGGACAACTGTGTGTATGCAGATGTTTGAGTTTCAGCACTGATCCCTCCCACAGCGACCAAAGGCATCACTCTGGATGATCTCCCAGCTGCTTCTCTGCCCTGTCTGCATTGTGGCTGGAAATTGCCATTTCCCCAGCACATCTCCTTGGCCACAGAGCAGCACCTTCCCTGCACACTGGCCAGAGCAGGAGCCGGGGCCTGCCAGCTCAGCCAGACACCCGCAGAGCTCCACTTGCTCCACAAATTCAGTTTTGGACTGAATTTGTGAAACTGGCCTTTCTCAAATACTCCACAAACATTTTCAAATTATAATAAAGACAAAAAAAAAATGTATCTACATTATAATTTTAGTTTGGACAAGGAATTTGTTTTTGATATGAAACTCCCTCCAAAATCCCTACCAACTATTGTTAGTTCATACTGCCAAGCAATCCCTAAGCATGCAAATGGGATTTCTGCCAAATTACATTAATCTGGAAGACACTCTCCTTCTGATAAATTCCATTTAGTTCAGGGGATCAGACCACAGCTAACCTAGAGAACAATATCCCAAAATGGATACACTGTAAATACGGGTCCTCAACACTGCCTGTTTTCTCTACAAAAAATTCATGTTCCCAGTGTGTGCAAACAAAACCAACATCATTATAGTACTGCTTTATGAAGTAATTATGCTGTGTTAAAATGAGGAACACAGCTCTACATTGAACTTCTTAATATATTTCCAGGATTTTTTTAAAACAGACATAAGAAAACAGGAAATTTGCATCACAGTTTGAATTTATAATTTAAAAAATTCAGAACTAGTCCATCTTCAAACAATACTTAATTTTTCAAATTGGAATCTTTGTTCTACACAAATTTTTACATACATTTAAATAACATTAGTTTAAAATATATACATTTGTATTTTACAGATAACACGTTCTTGTTAGATATGAACGCCTGATTTCTACTGCTCATGAAAAAGAAAGTCAAATGAAATAATAGTTGAAAAACTTTTGCTCAGATATTTTATGCAACAGATAATGACATAATCACTTGGATGATTGGATGGACTTGATCTCAAAGGTCTTTTCCAGTCTACTTGGTTCTGTGATTCTGTGGAAGTAGAAGACCCAAAGTTTCACATCCCAAGGACAAATATTTTCTGTGCCACAGAAATCTTGATCTATGAAATTAAAAGAACGTTAACATTTTTATTTTTTTAATGACTTCCTATGTCCCAAAATATCTTGCTGACCTGCCCCTTCAGTGCCTGCTTATTTGCACCAGCCCTGGGCTGGGATGTCTAATGTTTGGGAAGGTCACCACACTGCGGAATAGTTTCCTGTGCTACGGGCTGATGAAAGACACAGACTGTGTTACCTGAATGGTGGCCAAAGCCCAGTAAGGTACAGTAAGGCAATTACTGCTTCTACTGAACTCTCACTATGTGGGATATAAGCGTAGGGGCCTCCTGGGAGGCTGACTTCCACAAAAAAGATCACCATAAATAATCCTAGAAAAAAGGTCTTATAGGAAAGAGCATATTACTTATATGTCCTCATACCAACTCTGTCTCAAAAACTGACAAGAAGCAATCGTCTCAGAAGCAATGGGCCTGATTGCAGTTCATGAAAAAGGAAACACAGAAGAATGAGTTCACAGCCAAACAGGAATATTACTAAAGTATCCCTTTGATAACAGCAGGACATGCCTATAATACCCATGTTTTCACAACCACTTGAATCTTATCTCAAGAGATCCAATATCCCAGGCAGTAGAAAATCCTTTTGAAACTTGGATTTGTTCTTAACAACACAGTCTTTTCTTCCTTGAAAACTTAACACCTGCTTTCCAATCTGTATTTGTAATTCAGGCTCCTGTCCTGCGTGGCTCTGCTTTAACAAGAGAGCGGAGGGATCGCCTCTGGCATGTACAAGAATATCAATCTTGCTAATATGATTAGAAGCAGCTGTGAAGACAAATGTATACAGATTTTAAGCTGTCTGTGGTGTAGGTGCATATACCAGCTGCCAACATACACAAATCCTCAGGCCATCGTATTTTCCCTGCAGTTGATGCCCGTGCTAACTAGATATAGAACATATGCTGCTTTCACTTCGCCTTCCAAATTCAATATCCAGCACTAACTGTGACCAATAGCCACTATAAACAGGTGGTCTGATCAGCAAAATTTCCACTTTCATGTGAATGCAATAAATATTTCAATAAGCAATTATGCAATAAGGATTTATTAAAATATCAGGCTAAATTATTGCAAATTGCAATAATTTAGTGAATAATTCGATAATTTAAATGCTGCAATAAACACGGTAATATGTATTGCAGTATAATTCCATAAATCATAAACTGATCAACATTTAGAATATATTATATGTGCTACACAAACATGCAGCACCTCCTTCATATACAAACACTCCACAAGGTTGCATATACATAATTCCTCAATTAAAGGCTGGGGAGGGATTAACCAGTGTATAAATAAGACTAACTGCTTAGGTTTAGACATACGGTTTTAAAATCTGTTTGTGCGCGTTTCAGTGAACTAAAAAACATTTCAGTTCTGACTACTGGTAACTGTTTGTCTCTTTGTAAATATTCCTGTCATGAAAATGAATCTCAAATAAAATTATTTATTAAAGGCACACTTCATCAGAATTAATATCAACCTGTAAGAATAAAAGTAAAAATTAATTTGTGCAAACAGTTTTGTCTGCATGCATTAGGCAGCATCCACAGAACTTGACAAGTCAGATAGCCTGATTTTGAATTTCAGAATATTTTTTAAGGCCTTGACCGTATTTTTTGTTATGATTTGAAATTTGCAGGTCTTCAACATCAACCCACCACTCCTATTATTTCATTTGGAAGCCAACATGTGCTGTCCTCAAGCACTGAGTAATCTCCTGTGGCAGTAGCAGTAAAAATACAGAATTACTGCTACTATTGGATAAACCAGAGTTGACTTCACAGAACAGTGTGTATTAGAAAAAGGGCCAAAAGTAATTCCTGTATTAAAGGATCGTTCCTATCCCCAAAATTTCCTGTAGAATAATGCTGAGTGTGAGCTGGAGATGTAGATCTTGCCTGGGGCTATGCAGGGAGGCAGGCACAGCTTCACATACAGCACCAGGATCCCATTTGCCTGTCTCAGCTCGGCGGGGCTGATGCCAAGCATGTCTGCTGATCAACTCCCCATGCCCTGCTGCAGGCAGCACATGAACAAGATTTTCATCCTAAACACAAACCATTCATACTTCATACAGCTGGGGTTTGTTCTCCTTATAGAATGTTACATTTTTGCTGCAATTGTAAACCAGGTAATGGTGAAGTGCACTTGGGCTGGGCTGTACAAACATGCATGAAGCCTGCCCAATTCACCTGTGGGAATGAGCAACACATGGCACATTAGCTCCAGGAGGTGCCTTTGCATTTGAAATAGGGAGGACTAAGGGATTGTCCATATAAAAGAAGGATAAAGTAGAGAGAAAGGGCAGAGAAATTCA
The DNA here is from genome assembly GCA_013400175.1 of Phainopepla nitens. NCBI lineage: Eukaryota > Metazoa > Chordata > Aves > Passeriformes > Bombycillidae > Phainopepla > Phainopepla nitens. The sequence continues at coordinate 993,182 of VXBQ01002032.1, read as the reverse complement.
ATATACCAAGCAAAAAGTAATCCTTATTGCTCTGCAGTACCAGATCTAACCATGGTGCTAGAAAACCAACATTTACCAAAAAAAAGCTTGTAAACAGTTGCTAGAGAAAGCCAGATTTTTTTTTTAAATCTGGAACTCACAGTTATTCTTTTCATAAATGATAAAAAAATAACTAGAGTTTCCTTCCAATTATTTTTAATCTAAACATATATGGTATAAGTGACAGGCATAAACATCTGAAAATACTGTAACTATCCGATAAAGGATTAAGAATGTTCAGTAAAGCTGATATGGGTTTTGGATTAAGATCAAAATAAAACCCTCAAAAACAAGTCCAGAATCTAAGTCATTAAAAGAAAAAGCAAACACTTGACAGCAAGATTGTTAAATAATTGAAAACCCTCTCAAGGAGAATTAAGACCATTAAAACTCAGAAAACCAAGTTCTAAACACATAATGAAGCTAAGGATAGATAAATTGGGCTAATCAGCACTTCTTTTTTTACTCCTTTCCCTACTAATGTTCTATATGTTCATTGAGATAAAATCCGTGGATTTTTATTCTTTGTGTCTGGCTGCTGAGATTCAGGTTTGATTAATGGACAAACACTGGGAATCATGTTCTCTCTCTCATGCTCTTGGAACTCCATGGCAACAACTGCTCCTGTGGTGAGAAACAGCAGCCCTGCATCAACAGCTCAGGGAGCAGATCATCTTCTCAAACGTGCTGGCCTTGGCCTGAGGAGGAGACAGTGTAAAAAGGATACTGCTCTTGTGACCTGCTTTAAGTGCCACAGTCAGTCCTGGCTGCAGCTGGCCCAGTGAAGCCAGCCACATTCCTGAACCGAATTCCATCATCTACCCCACAACTGCATTTGCCAGTCTGTGTGCAGACAGGTGCACCCATGCTGTACAAAACCGAGGAATACAAACCGGCCGGTATTTCCGCTTTCCCACGACAGTTTCTGTCCAGAATCAGGCTTTCCTTCTATTCAAATGACTTGGCCATGTGCAAGAATCTCTTTGATACATTGTATTTTATATATTGCATTTCAGCTTAGTTTTCAATCTAGTTACAAATACAGTGGAGTCATTAAACTGATATTTTTCCATTTTTGCAAAATTTTAATTTCTGAAAACTGAAGTCTTTCCTCACAATACGTTTTTTTTGCTGAATATGAAGAGAGGGATGTAAAAATCATTTTCGTTTTCTCATTTCACTTCAATGCTGAAGCATCTTATCACACTGAAAATAAAAATAATTTTACATCCTAATAATATTACAATTATATATATATATATTTAAGTTTTGACAACACTGAACCCAAATAATTTGATACTTAAAAATGTTTTGCATTCCTGGAAAATTTTCCCATTTTTAGGTTTTATTCAAAGTTGGAATGAACACAAGCAGTCAAAATGATAGCACTGCGACAACATAATGCGACTCTCTCCCTAAGACACACAGAGCAGACAAATAAGTTGCATTACAACTCATGCCAATTTTTACATAAACAATGACCTGTTGTTTGTCTAAGGATGCTTTGGCTCTTGTCAATAGTGTTAAAGCACCTCATATGCATTACAGAAAACCCACGAGACAGAGGGCATTTGAAACTGAATTCTACGGCCAGGATCCGGACACAGAAAGATGAACTAACTTTCTCACTGCCAGATGGGAAACCTGTGCAAGCCTGAAATGCAGCTCTGCATCCCACCACGCCTTCCCTGAGGATGCCAGTCCCAGTGCCTAATGCCACATCCCCATGAGTCCCAGCTCTCCGAGCTCAGGGCCAGCAGCACTGCTCTGCCTTTCGCCACATCTGCATTTGGTGCATTAATTATAATTTTACTACTACAATTGATCAAAGTAATGGACTAGATGTTGACTTTTTAGATGTTTTGGCAGCATAGTTGGAGGAACTTGAAATTATTAAGCCGATGTTCTGTGCCATAACTGGGGGCTTGTTTTGCTCTAATGAGATGCAGTATTTGTTACAATGAAGGAAATTGCTTGTGGATTTGCTATAATGCATTTTACATACATTGGGTAGCATTTATATTGGAGCAATGAAAAGAAAATACAGTAAAAGTCTACATTACTTTTCAGATCTGATGATGTCACCAGACTTATATTATTACATCTGAAAAAAGATCAAGCTCAACTTTTTGAAGTCTGTTTCTGTTTTCATACTTGATATTCCCCTCAGTGGTGAAATGGCTCCATACAGTTAGCTCTTTGTGATCTCTCTCCAGAGGAATCACTGTACTATTGCAGCAGAACCAACCAGAGTGGGTTGCACCTCAGTGTTCTTAGGCTTCTGACCAAAATTATTCAGAAGCAGATCTCCTCCCTTTGCAGATATATGAGCAAATTTAACACACAGTTTCTCTGGCTCTTTCAAATTCAATTTTAAATCCATGGAGTTTGGATTTAAATTCAGAGTTATACAGTGCAATATGGAAAGCAAATTAACAAATTCACAAGTTGACTCAGTGGACAAATGCCAGAGATTTGTATCAATCTGGGTGTAAGAGCGAGGACTGATCCAGAAAAATATTAACAAGAATTGTCTGTCCTTTGTAAAAGATCCCAAACTGTGGCTTAGATATTTATTATGCACCACACTTATAAAACTTCCAAGATGTCTAATGGAAACAGAGCACAATAGAAGCCAGTTCTGCTTTTCATTTTATATACTACCACTGGGAATCTCTTTCTTCTGATGTTCATCCATATTATAAGTTCTTTCTTCACAGTGGGTAACAGTTTCCTTGCTTTGAAAATAGTAATTCATCATAACAAGAAGGAATATCGAGCATATATAAATGCCAGTCCAACTACTTATACTGTCTAAATTGGCAAATTCTTTTTAATTCCCTTCATAACACTCAGCACTACAAAGTAACTCCATCAAAACACTAACAGAACACTCCAGAGACACAGAAATGCCAATATTTAATTAATAATATGCAACACAGGCACCCACATTCATATTAATAAGTAGCCTCATTTTTCTAGCAAACAGTAACATCAGTGAGAGCTGTGAACTCTGCTCCTCTGAAAGTCTATGAGATGAAGTTGGAAACTGTCAATCTGAGGGCACTTAAAGGAATGCCACATTAAAAAATATACTGTAATACTTAATCCTTTTGAACCCTCTGTAGTAATTTATCTTTACAACCTCTCATCCCTTCCCCCACTCCTAGAATCCTGCACAGTGACTTCAGACTAAGCCTGAGCTCGGCAAGTCTCAGCCCTGAGCTGCAGCCACAGGGACTAACCCTGGCTTTCCTACACCACAAAACATGGAGTCTTCTCCCTCACAGCCCACAGACTGTGGTTCTATCAGAATAAGAGAAGCTTAAGCAGATGATTTTTACCTTGTACGTGTCCCAGGCCAGAGCAGGGACACTAGCAGTAGGCACATGTGCAGGGTCAGTTACGTGAGAGCTGGAACACGCAGGCACAGCTGAACCTCCCGCAGTAGGAGCTGGCACAGCCCCTCCAGCAGCAACCCTGGCACCCCTGGAAGTGGCTGCACCTGCATCAGAGCCTCGCCTGGGGCAGCGTGGAGCTCTGGCTTTGGGCAGAAATGGCTCATGCTTTAAGTGCCCTACACCATGTTTAAATGTCAAATACCAATAAGCCACACACGAGGGAAACACAGCAGCAGCAGCCTTGCCAGATCTAAACTCAAAATCTTCCAGACTTCAGCAAGCTCCCTAAAATTTGTTATCAGCCACAACTTCTGACTTGTGACCTTACACCACACTGCTGTTGGTAACTATGAGCAAAGGTTTTAGCCCCACTTTAGACTGACCCAAAACTCAGTTTCAAAACTGGGAAGTATTTAGAATGCTGATCAGATAAAATCCACAAATTTTAGAGGGACCAGAACTTGTATATCTACCCTTTCAGTATATGTACGTGTTGATTTTTAAAATCCGTATTAAGCCATAGAAATCACATTAAGAAAATTGAATTTTAGACCTAAATCTTCTGGAAAGTGCAAGTTCTACTACTGAGATTATGCATAACAAATTTTTGAGTACACGAATGGAAACTGTGAACATAAACGTTTAGCTTCGCATATGACTCTCTCAGAAGTTATTCCTTTCTTTCATATTAGCTGAGACTGGAACAGGCTCAAAATGAAAAAATTAAAAATTAAAAGTATCTTAATATGTAATTCTTTCAATATAATGTAACAGAAGAAATCAGTCTTCCATAGTAGATGGGAAAGAGTCTCTATTTACTAGGAGCCCTTTTATAGTTCATTTCTCAATTTCTCCATTACTAAAGTGTTTGGAGCTTTTTAGAACTAGAAATACACATACTATTTTCATTTTTAAGGACAACTGTCACTAATTAAAAAGTTCAGTAGAATAAATTATTCATTTCTAATTACTCAGGAACAAACACATACAGTAAAACAAAAGACAGAGACATTTTGAGGACGGGTAAAGAAGGAAAATACTTTGGTCTCTGAGATAATCCTAAAGCCCTTCTTTGTGTACTTGTAATTTGTTGACAAAATGAAAGACGATCCTGAATCCCATGTTTATGTCACTATTTCCCGAGTCCCTGCTCATGCATCCACCCAAGAGAACCATGCCCAGACTCAGCAACAGCTCCCTGAACCTTTGAGCAGAGGAGAGGCTGCAGGTGCACTCTTTGAACTCATCATTTTTCAAAGAAACTGTGAAAAATTCTAGTGAGTTCCTGAGCCTCCATGGAATTATGTACATACCCATTCTCTGAAAACAAAGAAATCTGGATATTATCAGCCTGCAACAAAGTTTTTGAGGATCAGACCTCCGTTCTGTTCACTGTTTTTAGTTACATGTGGAATTTTCTTCTGAATTACCTCATCCAAAAGCCATTGAAGTGAATGGGAAAAACTCATGCTGACCTGAACAATTCTTATACCATTAGGACCTATAAAATGTTATATTTATATTGCTTTTCTTTAACTTCAGCAGCAACCTGACAGGGAGCTCTGCAGCTTGCTACACACACAGCACCACATTAGGACAATTGCTCTTGGCTGGAATAGATAAATGTGAAAGCTTTTCTGAAATCAAACACATGGAAAATACTATGAAACTATTTAAAGCCTTTTGAAATGCATAATTGAATCACAAAAACTATTTCCACACAATAATTGAGGCAAAGATAGCGTATTCACTTGATTTTTAAAACTGCAAATTGTAAAAGAAATATGTCGAATTGGACAAGAAAGGTGTTGAATAAATATTTCATGCATTTAACAACAAAAATGGAACATGTCTTGATAATCCTTTGCTGAACTGCTGCCCTGTTTATTCAATATTCCCCAAGTTAACGCATAACATGCTAAAATGATTACACAGTCTTGACCTTGCAGCTCCATTTTATTCTCCAGACTATTTCATAAATTTGGGAGACAGGACAGGATCACTTGGATTCATGCATGCAGTGCACACCTGCAAAATACTGTGAACCCCAAGCTTCCCCCCCTTCTTGTCATCATACTGCAAGAAATGTTTGTGCAGATCTGTGTGACAAGGATTCCTAGGACTACAAACATGGAACTCATACTAAATAGTTTCCTTGTGAAGCTGTAAAATACATCTGCTCAAAGCATCTGATCATGCATGGCTCTGCAACAAAAGGAATCTATAACCAAACAGAACAGATTTAGGAGAATTCAGACTAAAACTCTCTTTTTGTATCCCCAAAGAGGTGCAGGAATAAAGACAGGATGCCCTCTTTTCACTGGTATTTTGCTATGAAGAATTCAAAGGATGTATAAAACGTTGATTCAACAGCAAAGGCAAATTTTTTGAGTGAAATTTTATCACTGAAGCTTAATGCAGGACTTTTCCCATGGACAATAGGAGTCAATAGATAACAGCAGCAAACAAGGCTAAAGCATCCCAAAGCACAGCACTAGTCATACAGTAACAGTTACTGGACACAGTAATCACCCACTACAGACTGGGAGAAATAACACAGCAAAGACCTTAATTTGTCCCCCTTCTCTCCCTTATCTTGGCAAACCCAACATACAAAAGACTGGGTGCTACAGAATGAAATGGAGATTCCAAAAGATTTTTTTAACCCCTCCACTGGGTAGGACTATAGGTTACCACATAACCTTTGGGAGAACTGACAGAAAAGAGGAATCAGCATTATCTGTATTTATCTTATTGATACCTGGCAGAGGTTTTGCTGCTGCGAAAGCTGCGCTTGATCCAAAACGGAGGACTCTGAAAAGATGGAGACCAATCCCCTGGAATTGCCAGGACAGGTTAAATTCTTAGGGTATGTTAATTTAAAGCAACCTTCTCTATGCTGATTTTCCCTCCTGGATAATCACATCCATAACCACACCCTCGATCCCTAGTAGGCCTCTGTTTCTAGGGTATTCTCTTGCCCATTTTACACAACTCAGACTGCTCCCCAAATCAAAGGGATCCAAATCCTCAGTTGCCCAGTTGCAGCAAGTTTTAGGCTGCTCTGCACAGCCACTGGACACACTGAAGCTATGTAAGAAGCACAGACAGGTAAGGATTGGTGCAGACTGATTACATGAGCTCATACACTGTTGACTCATGTAACCCTGCTTATTACAGACTTTGCCTGACAGCCAAGTCAGACATTGAGTAAGTTGTGATAAAGCTACTAAGTACTCAACACCAATAGCTGTGTGTTTTGTGGATCAAAGCATTCCATTGATTCCATTTTATGGGGTGGAGGTGTTTGTTTTTAATTCATTTCTGAATACTGCACGTCTGCAGCTTGTTTCAAGGGATACTAATAGGTAAAAAAAGACAAATTTTATCAAAGTATCTGTGCCACTCACTGCCACAAATGCTTTGCAAATAACAAATCTGCCTACATTTTATTCTAGCCTATGAATCTTCAGCACCACACAATCTGGATACAGATTGGATGTTTGTTTCTACATCTGAGCCCGAAAGCCACAACATCCATCCTTAACTTTCTGCTCCAAATAAAAGAACTGAAAAGTGTGCTTTGAAATGAGGGCATAATTCTTCCTGGGACGTTCCCCCAACTAATTAATGTTAATGTGCCTAGACAGGTCAGATACTCTAATATACACCAGTAAATATTGGTCACCTGGCCACAGAGGACAGTGTCTCTCTTACAGCAAACCTAGGCAACATTTATCTAAGGCCTGTAAGAACAGGACAGGTATGGCCTGTCTGCTCATCTCCTTTCCCTCACTTTCCTGTCTTACACATACATTCTGTTTAGATGGTTTATCTTCCATTGCACTTCTGAGTGTCTTGAATTTACAGCTGAATGACAACATTTGATGGATGTAATTTCCCATTTTCCTAAAGGCACTAACAACCATTTCCAATTCTTGAGGCTCATCCAGGTATCCATCTATAAACACCCACTTCTTCTCTCACCACTCTTAACCCACTTTCTCCTCCAAACAGCAAGTAGAAAAGTAAGGAAATTAAAGTATGTACAATGAATTAGAAACATCACATGGAGTGCATGTGATCTATTACAGGGAAATGGCTCATTTCAGTCACTAGAGTATGGTGGGCCTTGCTTAAAATAGTACACTTAAAAATACATATGCATTATTAATTATTGTAACAAACCACAGAATCAAAGGTAAGAGCCAGACTCTAATATCACTAAGCTTCTTACAAATGCAAATCAAAATATGTATATTAATAAAATTATGCAGAAAGCATAACTATAAAAGGTAAGTTGCCATGTGGAAGCACTAGGTTTCCATATACATAAATATCTCAGCAATTTTTTTTATTAAAGCTTTCTATAGAAGTAGTTGCATATTTCAGTAATACACAGGATATTTACAATTTCCAGGTCAAGCTCAACACAACAGATGTTCAGGAAGCAGATTTGTAGATGAAATCAAAGAAATGCCTCAGATACTTTACCACAACCATACTTTTAAGACTGCAGACTTCCATGTGTTTTCTCCTGTGATCCATTCACAAACCAGCCATAAATAATGGGGAAACAGGGGCATAGTATAATTGAACTTCTTGTTCTGCATTTGAATAAATTCTAGTCTCATAAGTGAGCAATATTCCAAAAACATTTCAGTTAAAAGTGAAATAGAATTTTCGGTAATGTATGAAAAATGGATACTTCACTACCTCACGAAGGATTTCCACTGAGTCTGGAGGAAATCAGAGATCATATTCCATCAGAATTCAAGAAGAATTTTATGCTTACAGTACCTAAGCTCCTGTCAGTAATTACAGGTATATGCTTCAGGATGTCCTGTATTTATCATTATGGAAGCAGGCACTACCTGAGCTGTAACTAATCAATAAATATAAACATCTTCTACTCATTACAGTTCAAGTCTCCCAAAACTGTCTGATGCCTCATTGATGAATCTGTCTGCCTACAGCATTTTGCATAAAACAAGAGAAGGGAAAAAAATTGTCTTAGAAAATGAAGTGCATGCAATTAAGGGACATGCACTGTAAAGAAGAAGTAGCCAGAATGGAATAGAAGCAATCAAGAAGATTTCTAACAGGTGGAGGCAAAAGACAAGCAGAGAAATATGGTCTCCTGCAATAACAAATGAAGACTTCAAGCAGCTGCCTCATTGAATATAATACCTTGCAGCTGGGTGAACTGCAGCACAGCTGGATTGTTTCTAGAGATACTGTGTATAGATTCCCAGCATATATGTATATATACATATATAGTTGCAGGATATATGTATATCTGTATGTTCACTAACTAGAAGTAAGTCACTTGAGGAAGTATGAATAAAACAGTAAGATGACTTGTCCTCTGGGTGAAATCATGGGGTTGTCCAAGTACTGCACACAAAGCTGAGAGAATGCAGCTCAGCACAGCCTCTCCTGTGCCCCAAGGAACTGGCAGTCACAAATCAGGGAAGGCCAAGCATCAATAAAGTGGGACGTGGTCACCTTTGGGTCTCAAGTACTGCACTGCCAAGGATCAGAGGCATTCAGGAAACACACCAGGGCCCACCTTCCTGACCATACACAGCAATCAATTCTCTGAGTACTCTAAACTGAAGTTCCACTTCCAGGGAACTTAAACAGATGACACAAATGTTATGCCTCTCCCTTTACATCAACCTTCACAGTGTGTCTAGAATGGTTTCATACTAAGATGTAATGAACTCCAGCAATGGACACTGAATGAATCCTTGCTCTAATAAAGTGCATATTTATATATTTTGTTTATATATTTTGTTCATAAAATTTGTTTATAAACAAATCTGTAATTTGTTTATAAACACATCTCACAATTCTAAAAGAAGAAAAAAAAACCCATACTAAACCACTGAAAGCAAATATAATATATTCAGGCTTGGCCTCAGAACAGTTTTCCGCTGTTCCATTGCTGAATGGAAAATACCCCACAAAACATCTTATTGATGAGACTTTAGAAGTGAATAAATGGTCTCCTCTCAAGCCCTTACACCTAGGCAGCTGAGCCACAACCTCCCACACCTGAAACATCAGCACATCTGCTCTGTGCCTACAGTTGTCTGTCCAGGATCCATAAGCAGCTTCTGCAGTGTCCTGGTGACTGCACCCCCTGTACCTCCTCTCTGAAACAGCCCCCTCTGACTCCAGGCGACTCCAAGTGCTTAATGCTACTCGCACCTCTCAGCTTCTGACCAAGATTTTTAAGATATCTTTGGCTTTTCTTCCATTTTATAGTTACTTAAATCATATTAATCAGACCTCATTCAGTGTCTTCAGCGTCAACTGCCAGCAGACTCGAGAAGTTTCTTTACAATTTAACATCTTAAGCTGGGCTACTACATTTTGAACTGTTAGAAGAAGCTATTTTGTCATTCAAAATGAGTGAAAACTGTTGTTAAAAATCCAGCAAGAAAAAAACACATATCAATAAATGCAGCAGCTTTGCATTACTCTTCAGTTTCCATCTTAATACCCAAACTGATTCAGACTAAATCTTAAATGCCTCTTGTCTGACACAAAGTACTGAAGTTACAGTATTTACTAGACACTTGTGGAAGCTGTAAATTTCATCTTCTTCAGAGCTTCTATTTATCCCAGATGTAGCAGGCAGACATCTCCAGCTAGAAGTCAGGTTACTAGAAGGTATTCTAAGACAAAAGTGAACTGATAAATGGTTTTAAATCATGTACAGATTTACCTGTACAGTGAGTTCTCTGAACATAACAGGCTTCAGGATGGAGTATTGACAGGAGTGTCATTTTAGAGAAAAGAGTATCTTTGAAGTTCAGCATAAAAAACCATGCTGACCAAATATCCTTCAATTCATTCAATGCATTCTGACACATTTCAAGTACAGAGAAGCCAGCTGAAATGGCCTCCTGGCCTGTCACAAGGCTGGGTGCTGATTCCTGGCCCTGTCAGCCTCTTTTGCCCCAGCTGATTTTGAATCACTCTTTGTAGTGCCCATCAGTACTTAGGTTTGGCAACAACAACACTGGGGGACACTGGGGACACATTTTTCCCCCCACAGAAAATGCAGCAGTGACATCAGTGCCATTTGACACACCCTTTCAGCTACAGGAATTTTCACCCCAGCTGAAACTCAGCCTGACTCCAACTGCGCTCCCAGGAGCAAGGTGGTGTTACACGCTCTGTAGGAACTCCTTGTCTCAGCATCAAACAGAAGAACACAGAGGGGACAGGAGCGGGCCAGGCCTGGCAGTGAGAAGGAACGGGAGCAGGGCTGCCAGCCTTGCAGAGCTCCTGCTGGCTGCAGAGCAGCTGAAGGCGCTGCCCTGGTGCAGCCTCCAGCGGGAACGGGGCCTCTCGTGTGCTCTGCACGGCCCTCCAGCCCCGGCTGCCAGCAGCAAGCTCCTGAAACAGCTCCCGAGATCTGAGCGTGGCTCTGGTCCTAGAAACTCGGCTGCCTTCAGCCAGTGTTTGAAGCCAAAGACATCTTGACTCGACCAAGTGGAACTAAATCATGTGTGCAGACAGCACTGTGATGATCCCTGAGCCACATCCCCGTTCCTACTGCTGCCTCTGGAGCCAACATCCAGTCAGCCCCGACACAAGCCACAGCTGCACATGTAAAATCACACACACACACGTCGGGAACAGCCAGGATTCCTGGGAAATACATGTCCTGCCCTACAAACAAGTGTGGTCACCTGAAAGGGGAGCTCTGAAACTAGAGTTGATTTATTTACAACAGAAAGCAAATCAAAACATCATTTGGAGGGAATGCTTGGTCAAGTATGCATTTTAGAAAACTTCCCATTAAAAATTTGCTGTAAAATAACAAAACAAACAAAAAGATTAACAGAATTGTTTATTTTATTCCTATATTATCATTTTCTTTACTTTGATGGAAGAGCTTCAATATCTGTAAGGAGTAAATCATGACTGACTTTCAGTAGACCAAGCTCTGATTTGCAAAAAACTCTTTTTTTCTCTAAGAAAATGAAATTGCTCAAACTTTGCAGTATTTTTCTCCTTCTAATTTCCTTCACTTAGAAGGAAGAAAAAAAGCCAAGCCCCTAAAGAATACACTTTTAAGCTCTTTCAAGTTTTACACGCGGGGGGCAGCCCTGACTGGTCACTACTGTGAAGAGCAACCAGCCCAGTAAAGCCCAATGTCCCTGCAGAGAGCAGAGCTCAGAGTGCCTGTGCCTGCACAGGTGTAACTCTCCCAACTGGAACAGAAAGCCAAGGCTGGGACTGCTGCTTAAAAGGCTGTTTATTACACATGCCTGGCTGACATTTTCAAACAGAAGTCAAAGCAGGAGGGCCTGCAGCTGAGCAGGATTTTCTGCAGTTGTTGATTTGAAAATACTGTATTCGATGATATATTTTGGATGCACAAGACTATACAGGTATCCTCCTGAAGACAAAATACCAGGCACAGGTTCTCATGCAGAGGACTTCATTCCATCTTTAACCTTATAGAGAATTTCTGACAAAAAAGTCTACAGCTGTCTCCCTCCTTTCAACAAATGCAGCCAATCTTCACTAAGAGAGACTCCTGTGGCCAGATCTCCACAGTTACCCTTTTCAATCAACCAATAGGTTCTCTCCTTTCAATAGATTTTTATCCAGCCATCAAAAGGTTATGAATTTTTCACCACAATTAAAAATGAAAGTTAACTGAACTTAAGATTTCAAATTAAAGAGTTCAATTATCAGTATGATTAAAACATTTATTTCTGTAGAGTTAAGCTTCCTTACAGGTTTTATGGTTACATCACTGTAATGTTTTCCCTCTGCCACAAATAGATCCTTCTCAAATCCTGCCCTTAAAGTCATCATGTGCTATTGGTTCTCCCATACAAACTAGGTTTTCTCATTAAATACTCTAAATGCATAGGGTTTATAGTCCCTCTAATATGACTTTTTTAATAAAGAGAAAAGTTTATGTTGGAGCAGCAGCAGATAAAATGGGTTAGAAATGCAGCTGCACCAATCTGAATGAGGGAGAAATAAAAATATGCATTTTTTTAAAATAACAATAATCACACTTAACTCACCAGCAAGACAGTGCTGTGAATTACTGTTTAACTGCCCTTCTTGATCCAGTATAAACATTAGGAGCAAGCTGTGCTATGCAGTGGAGGGAAAAAGAAATGATCATGGCATGTTCTAGATCCCTTGATTCATCTTTCCTGGCAAAAGACAGAGTGACTCAAAGCTGCTGTGTAGGAAGCAAGGAGAGGGAGGTGGGCTGAGCTGGCTCAGCACTGGCTGGGTCTTCTCAACTGGGCTTTGAAAAGGGAGGCATCAAAGCTAATACATCCTGAGCCTTCAGGGCCACCTTGTAAAGTCCTGCTGCCTACAGAATGTGCCTTCAGCTGTGGGCTTGCTGGGTACCTGGCTCCTTGCTCTGCCTAAATGCATGGTACGAAGTGCCAGAGCTGTACAGCTCTGAAACTTCCTTCTGGGCAACTTCACAAAGCCAAACATGGCTTTAGGTAGAAACATAGCATACACTGAATGTTTGTAATTGGAGATGAAGAGGTGCAGCTCTGCCAGTCCTCACTTTGCCCACAATAGGTAAGAGGAGGACTGAGACATGGCTACATCAGAAACAAATATTATCAGATCTAATTGGGTTCAGTTATAAACCTACCTTCATCTGCACTGACTCATGTTCAGCTGCAAAAATAGGTAACATCAGCTGTGGATCAAAGCTGCCTGATGGCTCCCACTACATAAAAATCACATCTGCCTTTCCAAAACACAATCTGTATAAGAATGCAAAACCAAATTGTTTTCCCTTACCTTCTGCAAAAGGTTCCCATTCATAAAATCGACCCATAAATGGCTTGTTATTGTATGATGCACACTGTACTTCTCTAATATTCCTGCTGCTTTCAGGACACATCTGTTTAGATTTAAAAAAAAAAAAAGTAGCATTATAATCAACAGCGAAGTTATTTTTGCCTTCCTATTAATGAACTTTAGAAGGTTAGTGAAGGCATTTCAAAATTCTAATCCAGATGAACATGATATAAACATCAGGAGACGTCTTTAAAACACGTAACAAGCTGTGCTGTTAAGTAACAGTATGAAAAATGCCTGTTGAAGAAAATTAATTTGTGAAGTTAATGGAGCAACGGTTCTACAAAAAAAAAAAAAAGAAAAGTAAAGCTTTTATTGAGCTGTCATTTTACTCAGCAACAGCACAACACTTCAAGATAAATTCAATACTGGATTAGAATTACTTCCTTTACACAACAGCTTCACATTTTTCATCATTAACTTTTTGGGCTCAGATTCAACAGAGTTGAAACACTCAATGTACATGCTTCCGTAACTTATTAAAAGCTGACCACAGCAGCTTCTTATTCTCATCCTATGCTTCCATACCATATTTCCACTTTTCCTTTAGTATTTCTACATGCTGCTATTACAGACACTGCATGACTTTGCATTTTAACTCATGCCTTCAGACGCTGAACTCTTGCAACTAAGGAGTTGGTATAGGAGTTTTGCAACTGAAGAGCTGCTTCTATACAAGCACATGTGCACACACAGCTCCTGAGGCAGGGCAGGTTTTACAGGTGCAAGTAACATCCTCCCTTAGGTCACCTGCAACGCATACCTTTGGCAGACCAGCCTTGTTTGCATGTGATTCCAAAAGCAAATACAAGTTAAATACTTAATGACTTTGTTTTGCCTGAATTTTGTTACTGCAGTTACAGCAGAAGATTGCTCTGTGTGGGCACATACAAAGGGGAGAAGGAGTTCTACCAAATGCAGGGGTGCAGGGGGTTAATTAGGACAATTTCTATGCCTTGAGAAAATAGGCAAGCTTTGGGGACAGATGCTTTTTTTTGCATAGCCTTTAGATAATAAAAATGACTACTAAAAATACTATTCAAAAACAGTAGAAATCACATTAAGTACTGGACTAGAACAGAAGAATATTTTTTCTATATGACATATTTCAAGGGAAAGCTAGAGATAACATTGTATGAAAATAGCATGGCTAAATAACTGTGTTTTGAAAAGGAACAGAAGAGAATCACTCAGAGCAACTCTCGTTGCAACTGCAAGTCAGTTCTCTTATGTCTGTATCGTAGGAAAGCTTGGTTGTCTGCTGGGGAAGCCAGGCACAGCAGAGGTCCCAGAGGAGTTCTTGCTTTGTATCCACCATCTCTGTAGAAGATGCTTGTAACTGGATCAAAGAGATGTCAGAGTCAAGAGTTTTCAAGTGGGCTATAAACTGTACCAAAGACATGCCAGGGGGAAGGTTCATGGACTACTTTATCTTCTATTAAAATCATGGTAACAAATCTTCTAGAATAAACACTGTTTCAGGCCAAGCAGCCATCTGTGCTTCTTCGCCCACCCTTCTGAGATCTCCAAGTACATGCAAATACTGCCTTCCTCAACAAACCCTCTAACAAAAAAACAAACAAACAAACAAAGAACCACCAAAAAGCCTTCCCTGAAAACAAGACCACGAACTACCACATGGGAAGTGTGGGACAAAAAGCCTTTCTAGTGCCAACTGCAGAAAGCAAAGCTATATTCCCACAACTGAAGCACAGCTCCTTCCGTGTGGGGCACAGCAATGCAGAACATTTATTTACCACAACCATCAACCAAGGCAACGAAATGTATTTTTCACAGAAACCAGTTACTGCATATATCCTAAAGGTGAAGGGACAGAACCTGAGCTGGCATAAATTAAGGTCACTACACTAAATTACAGCAGAACAAACATCAGTTTGTACCAGCCAAGAAATCAGCCTGAAGGGTTTCTTTCTGGAATGCTTTTCCCTCTTTTTTGGCACATATTTTCTACCAGCCTATTGTGAAGTTTAGTTGTTTCTTGTTTTTCCTTTTCTGACCCTTGAGCTCATGCTCTTGTGTACCAGTATTTCTGGCTCATAAAATATTTCCTGTCCACCCCGCTCATACCAACTGCAGACAGCATATGAGTAAAAATATCAAAATATTCATTGCTGTTGCCAATAAATAGTGACACCCACCCCTTCTAAGATCCTTTTAATATAGCTGCAATTTCTGTTTTTAAACTTATTGACAGTTGCCCACAAGACAGAGACCTCAGTGCTTTAAAGCAGGACAAAGGACAAACACTGTAAACTCTGTGTGGATCAAGCAAAAATCAGAAGAACAGGCTAACTCAGAACATCCCTGCTACTTTAGAAACCCCAGTCCAGTTGCCCTTTCTTCATTTCATTCATCAAGGTTTAATTGCAATATAAAACTTTGAGGAAAAATTTGAGCAACCTGGTCTGCAAAAACACTTTGCTTTGTTCTTTATACAGATGATATTCATTTCTATTTTCAATGTCTTCTAAAATATTCTTTAGCTATGAAGCACAAGTAGGCAAAATTACTACAGTCCATGAATCACCAAGGCTTAAGAGTTTTATTATACTCTACATATTTACTAGTTAACACCTATGCACCATTTACTGACCCCACCTAAATTGTTAATGCACAGCTGAATGCAACAGCAGTTTTATGCTGCCTAC
This sequence comes from Phainopepla nitens, assembly GCA_013400175.1. Classification (NCBI taxonomy): domain Eukaryota; kingdom Metazoa; phylum Chordata; class Aves; order Passeriformes; family Bombycillidae; genus Phainopepla; species Phainopepla nitens. Next base: position 977,197 of record VXBQ01002032.1, on the reverse strand, counting down.
AGCTCAGCCTCCCTGAAAATGAAATCCTTGAGCCTTTCTCAGAAGACCTAAGAGTGCCAGGCACTTTCCCTTGGCCTTTTTGGCTTTTTAGCACTTTTACAGGCAGAAAAGCACTAAAATGAAAAAGTATAACCTTGTACAATCAAAAGTGAAGCTTCAGTATAGGGGTTCCCGTAGATCCCAATTTTTTATTTATTCCCTGAGAGTACAAGCTATTTGTACACTTGAATTTAATTATTCTTTCATATATAGCTTGACTAAAAATCCTAAAATACGGCAACAAGCACCTGTGATGAGAGGATGGCAAGCCTGAAGACAGCTCCTATTCACAGTGTCTAAGAGCTGTCCCTTGCTGGGTTCAGGATTTGCTCCCCAGCTCAGGCACAGGAGAGCTGGGAGGTGCCTGAGGCTGCAGCATCCCCGGCCCAGCTCTGCCCAGATCCCCCGCCCGCCCGGCCAAGGGCAATGTGCTGGAGCAGGCAGGCACACTGGCATGCCTGCAGGTGAAGAATGTTCCTCTGGCCAAGCCAGAGCATTTAAACAGTCCAGATCTCTTTCCAAAATTTCCCAGAGACTTTTGGAAGGAACTTTGCTAAAATATTTAACTTACTCTGTGATTCTCCCTCCATTTCCCCTCAGTGACATGAGGGTATTAAAATCGTGCTGCCTGCTAGAGACTTGAAAATAGTTTTTTGGTAAACAAAATCTTGACTTTGATTCAAGTTTTCTTAAGAACAGATCTGGAATTTCATTTTTTTTCCTCAAAAACTTAGTCTTGTGATTACTGAGGGAGTTATCTGAAGTTTTTAAACTGGAGCTAGGGAGGCCAAAGCAGCAAAAAACATACTTTGAATCTACTAAGATAAATCTCAGATTCCTTTGTCTAGAGGCATACATAAATTATCTAGAAATATATACTGTCTGCTGAGAGAGGGTTTTTTAATCATTGTTCTTTCAGTTGTGTACTGTAAAATTAGATACAGCATCTAGAAAGCATTATTTTGCATGTTTTTAGATGATGTTTCTCCTTCTTAAAATATGCTGCTTGGACAACATGATGCAAACTTAGCATGTGGGGCTGCATTCAGCAAAGTGCTGGATATTGATATTTTCACACAAGGTAAGGCATTTCAGAGTTGTCCCTGATGCATTTTCACGTGGCTGTTTCAAGGAGAATGACATCTTGGCCAACTTTTCATCCTGTGCTTTCAGAATGTGAGTTAATTACCAGCAGCAGCACAGCACTGCAGCGATGAGGGAGGCACTTAAGACTAAATTTTAGAAGTATCTCTGTCTTATGGGACCTCGAGCCAAACTTCTTAAAATGCACTGTGCCTGCTGTTGATAGAAACTTTGTACTTTGGAAACAGTAGCTTTATTTATGCCTTAGTTTCTTCTGAAATGTGCAGGTACGAAAGAATTCTGAGGGACAGCAACATACAGTATTTTCTTTGTCATGTACCATTAGAGTTTTCTTAAAATGAGCTGCTAGTACATTTAAGACTGTAAAACAAAGAAACCACCCTGCTAGCTTTTTAGCTTTTGGTTCACATTTGAAAAACACCCTTTTTAACAAATCCTTGACACTTGGTTTAATTAAAGAAGTGCTGGCAAAACACCAGAAAATGATCAGTCTGCCAGCAGATGTGGGCTCACATCTGCCATTAGCAAAGCTGTGTCAAAGCTGCACTGAGATAACACACTTCTGGAAATGTGAAAAGGGGTCGATTTGGTCCTGAAACTACCTCTACAGGCAATTAAAACATTGACTAAGAGTTTTGGCAATGTTTCATTCTTATGACATACAGTAACTGGCAAATTCTTTTTCCAAGGCCCCATATCCCTTCCTGATTCTCCAAGTTCAGACATAATTCATAATTAATATTTTCTTTGTGTGCAATACTACATGTTCAATTAATTCAAATAATCTAGCTCTACTCTTGTTTTAATTTTTGTGATGATTATATATAATCATATTAATCTTTTGGCATCCTGAAGGATAAACACATCTCCAAAGAAAAATAATTGAAATACTTGTTTCTGAAACAGTAATCTGAAAAGTGGTCTTTCCTCTGCAGAGCTTACTCTTAATTGTACTGTGTCCTTCAATATGCACAGTCTATAAATTCCAGTTCTTTACACAACAAGCCACCACATCTGCAGTGAACTTTGAACTTCTGCTCTGAACTGCTGATGTCTCGTTTCTCTCAAAACCTACAGAAATTCCAAGTTCATGTAAGAAAGTGGAATGGGAGGTCCTTCAAATGTTAATTTTCCAGCTAAGCTGTTTCTCTTTGCATAGCCAAGGACCATGCTTGCCCCATGAGTACTACCTCAAGTCAAGGCAACCTAGTTTTGTCCAGCTGAACACACACTGAAAGAGATCAACAATCCATTTAAAATCCTGGAGACTCTCTTACTTCCCCAATAGTTCTAATTTTATAAAATCGTAAGAAAACATAAAGACAACTGTCTGCCAACTAAAAAATAAATAAATATATATATAAGGCATATTACATATGTCTAGATATCTGCAGCACAAAACACCAGACACAATTCAAATGGAACTGATGCTCCGGAAAAAACAAAATGTGCAAGAAACTTAAAAATGCATATGAAGAACAGCTCTGCAGTAAAAGTGTTAGCCAGCTCTGGTTACAGTGCACAGCCACAGACAGTGCACTGTAAATGTCTGGCCTGACATGCAACGAGAATTTCCATCTGGGAATGCAGTGGTATCTGCACAAGTTTATGAGGAAGGAGCACCTGTACTGGCAGACTCTGCACTGCCTCAAGCCATGAATTTACACCTCGGTGTCTGCTGCAGTGGAGACAAGCCGAGCAACCACACTCCTTGTAAACTCTCATGTGCTTTGCTAACCACCGGTTCCAGGCCATGCACAGTCTGTGGCAGCAATAGGGCATTGCAGCCTTTCTCTTCCCCCTCACTCCTTTGGAGGGCTGCCTCTCACAGATGGTAAAGACCTTAGATGGAGGTACAATACAAACCCATTGTATTTCTACCCAAATCCCACCCAGGTGGCAAAGAGCTTACATTGGGATGAAAGAAGATGAGCCCTGGCAGAGCTATGGGGTGCCAGCCTTCTCCAGCTACCTGCTGGCTGCCACTGTCATGGGCCAGGGAACTGCTGCCCTCTCAGCCTGCAACTTGAGAACCCTTTTTTTCCATTAAGGATCTCAGCTTTGCAACAAGAAGGTCCTCTGAATTTAACTAGAAAAGTCTTTGAAGTATTATCCAAACTTCATCTTTATTAACTGCACCCTATCAGACACATAAGGCATTAATGCATAATGTGGCAAGTGCATCTATTACTGCTTTATATTTTTTCCATTCTGTAGGCACTTTACATCTGAAAATGCAGTCTGTCTAAGAATGGGGAAGAAAGCTCAACCAAACAGATGGAAAAAGAAGAATTTCTGCTTAACTTCACAGGTTTGTGGCTTTTCTCTTTTTAAATTCTCACTGACAGATCCATCTGATTAAACTGAAATAACTTATTTCAGACTTACAGCAGCTTGTAAAAGATTCAAGTCCAGCTTTGGTTTTAAATAAAATGTAAGTCAGTCATCCATCCCACACAAAACATCTCCAATGATCTAATGTGCATGACTGGAAACGTTTGGAACTATTACCTTAGGAGGGGCTAATCAAGGAGCTATAATAGGAAAATTAACATTTCCTCAGCAATACCAAAAATGTGCCAAGAAAATACTCCAGTTCTGTTTAATGCTAAAATTTTACAAATACTACTCCAAAAACCCAAGCAAGCAAGCAACCAAAACATTCTGAGAAACAATAATTGGTTTCTATAAGATGGAAGTTAAGCAATTAGAAAATGGAAAGCAAATACTGGAAACAGATCATGCTGGAAGAGAGTATTATCTGGTGTAAACTGATACACAAGTATGTCCTGAAAGTAAAGCCTATGTCAATTCACACCTGTGAACTGAAGACTGTTGCTAGTCTCTCTTGATCCAGCTAAAGACCAGATAACTGGGTCTTTTAAAGTTGGGTGTTTTTTAAAATGTAGTTACTATTTTACTGGCCTAAATTTCTTTTAGTACCCAGACCCCTGAGCAAAGAACTACTTCAGTATCCAGATTGGAGTTTACACAGAATATTCTTCCCATACTCCCAAGCAAGCATCAAAAGCTTGCCATTTGCAGCAGAAATCATTACTGCTTTTTTCAGCTGCTGTTCCCAGTCTCAGCAGTGCTATCACTTTTCTATATAAATATGCTGCATAAAAAAAATCCCGCAGATAGAAAAATCCTTCCAATCAAATACCTGTTTATAGAAACACTACACAGTGCTCAAAGTACTGCAAGCTATTGCCTCATTTAAGGGGAAATCAAAGAAAAGCTATTTCCATTTCACACAATCTGGTTCAAAGTCTGAAGAATGCCTAACGTGGAAGCTTTCAGCTTCATCATCATCATCTTGCACTGTCTCATCAGTCTATATTATTCACATACACCTGCAAAATGGAACATGTTTTATTAGTCCTTCTCAGAAAAAGGGGGGTTTATGCACTAAGAACAGTTGCTTTAATATACTAGCTGTAGCCTTCTTTATACTAGAAATATCAGCCACTCCAAAACCCTCTCTGAAAGGCACCACCAGTACCAGCTAGGAAAGACCCTGAGACCAACTCATGCTTGAGCAATCTTTAGTCAAGTCTACAGACTTTAAGCAAAGTTGATGTATCTAGTCCTTATAATTTGCAGAAAATAATGCCACTGTGCTAAAACATTTACTCTAGGGTTTCCAGCAGTATTTTATTAAATTTTTAGAAAGTATTGGTTTTGGCCCTGCCTGTTCTTTCTGGAGACCAGTTTTAATGTGGCTCTCGTTCTAGCAGCTTCCGCAGTGGGCAGGAGTAATCCTCAGCAGTTTTCTCTATGAAAGCCCAATCGACTTCAATGGCAACTCAGTTGCACGCATTCCATTGAAATGACTGGTCTTTGTGTGGGAGGAGGCACTACCTGAATGGCTCTGGCAGGAGGACTGAAGTTTAAGGAAGTTTCAGACTGGTATTACCACGACACTCTACTTTTTAATTAAAAATTCATGTTGCAGCAGTACTAACAATATTTTTAGAGAACGAGCTCTAGTCTAAGTAATAACCAGGCAACAGAAACGTCAGTGTGGTGTTACATGAGACAGAAACATACAGGCAAATGTACAGCTGTTACTACAACCAGGGGGGATTTGAAATAAATCTGTAGGGACAATTAATTTTTTTTCGTTTTTGTTAAAAAAAAAAAAGTACGATGCAGAGCAATTTGTTTTCCACAAAAAGTGAACGTCTTTAGAGCAATGTAAATGCAACTTAAAAACAACTTTGAGCTTGCAGAAACCCAGTGTAACAGAAATTGCAGCATTATTCAGATTTTAGAGTTCATCAAAAATGAGTTTCTGATACAACACACGCTTGAACTGTTTCTGTGGTATATTCTTTCCTCCTAGGTCACGTACTTCAAAGAAAAAAAGGCACCTCCAACCAACTGGCAGATACACTTGTCTTATTTTAGAATGGTTTAATATAGCTCCAGCTGGTAGCACTGTCCATTTACTGATGAGTTTGTCCAATTTTAGTCTCTCAGACTAAAATTTTCTGCTCCTGTTACCTGTTTTAGTCTCTTTTTCTTTTTTTTTGACTGAAGCATTTCATCCCAGAATGAGCCCGAAGGAAAACAAAAGGGAAAAGCGTTTTATTTTTTTCCCATGCTGCCAATATTCTGATTTTTTTTTTTCCAAATGTAAGTGCCTATTCTATTTCAATGAGTGAAATTATGTCAGCCAGGAAAGCGGGGTTTCTGTCAAGAATGCACCCTCTGCTTTTTCTGTGAAAATCCACTCAAGTATAGTCAGGCCACAAAAATTTTGAAAATAACACTGAGAACATACTTTGTACACTTTCAAACAAAAGCTGTTAAAGTTCTGCATCTAACCTAGAGGAACAACCTGTTTACCAATTGTGTCCCATACCTGAAGCTCAAAGAGGCTGAGAAGCTTTCCAACAGTTATTGGAAAGTGCTCCTGAGGTCTGTAATAGGGCAAGGACTGAAAATTAAGACATCTCTCTGCTGCTCTTAATAACTACTTGAGCCTGCCTAAAATGCATTGGAATACTTTGGAAAAACAGATAAATCTTGGGACTGGCATTCAAGAGATGAGACTGGATGAGCAAGTCAGCTGAAGAAGGTACTGAGAAGAAGAAAGTGACTGGATGAAACTGGAAAGAAGTAGGGAATTAAGAAGAAAAAGGAGAACTGCCGGCAGAAGAGACGGGGAGAAGAGATGAAAAATATGAGACGAGGTACTAAGAAAGTGAGAAGTGTGACTGAGGAGAAAATACAGTGGGAGAGCTCCAGGCAGAGGGAAGGAGCAGAGATGGGCTGTCGGTGGAGCAAGGGCAGGAACAGCAGTGAAGAGAAAGACCTAAGCACACCGCAGCAAAGCATTTTCACTGCCCTATGGTACTCGCAGAGGGCAACTCCTCTGCCAGCGGCTCAGCTGCCATGATCTGACGAGCTCTGTGAAAACTGATGTATCACATGATGACATTCTGCTTTTGAAGGCTTGTTTGGTGTGTCTAAACACTCTAAAGTAAGTCACAGGGTCTTAAAAGAACTTTAATCCCAAATTAGAAGAGATTGTCTATGCAATTACTGTATCACTTGGCTCTTTCTGCCTGCGAGGTCCACTCTCAATTCCACGATTGCACAGCACTTTCACCGTGTGATCTCTGACTCATTCAGTGTGCAGAATGGACTTGCTCCGGGGAATGTTTAGCAAGAAGGGTTATTTACATAATCTTTGTCTCATTCACTGTAAAACCTAGCAAATATAAATGGGCATACAGAATAAGGAAAGTGAAGGACAGTTTGCAGTTTCTGGAATAGCTACTCTACCAATTTTGAGGGAAAAAATATCACCTATGGTGCAATTACTTAATCCAATCATTTCTCAGTTTGGGAACTATGTATTTTCTGTTTTGGGGGTCTGACTGAAAACCTCTGGACCTGATTTGCAGATGAGCTGCCAAATCATAATTACAGTTTTGGCAAGGCAAATTTTGCTTTGACTATTGTCAAGTGATAAATATGACACTGAACATGGGGGAAAAAAATTCAATTCAAATTACTTGATAAGCAGCACTAATTATGGAACACTTCTCTTGAACCTCATTCTCCCACATGCCAGCTCCATTTCTTACAACAGATTAGGTCTTGCTATCACACAGCAGCTTTGTGAATTTTAAAGCAAACACTGCGGTAATAACAATCAACAACTAGTCCTCAGAGAAGCCTTTTTTTCTCACCTTCTGCAAGGAGCATTTTTAAGGCAGGGAGCCAAAGGCTGAATAAGAAGAAAATAACACTGAGTAGTGTATCACTCATAACCAAGCACTTGATCTCTGCAGGGACCCTGGGGTAAAATAATATACTATCAGATAATTAAATAGTTTTCTTAACACAAGAGTTACCAGAGGACTGCTCACAAAACTCCAGTTTTGAAAGCTCTAAACCTCTGCAGGTTTGACTTTGTTCTTCTAATGGCATTTTGCTGCTCAAACTAAAACCTCACATCATCCAAAAAAACTGTCCCCAGAAAGTGACCCAAACTGAGGTCTCAGAAAAGCCATCAAGACCACCAGTATTCCTTGCTGTCTTTAACAAACGAAGATGCAAGCAGATATTCAGAAAAAGCAGTACCTGGGTTGGCTGGCAACTTCCTGAATGCTGCAGCCAAAAGCCAAAGCTGCTTTGCAGAATGAGGGAGGAGATGTTTCCCTGGCCTCTTCCCCCTAGAGATCACCCAGTGCCTCTCTTACACTGCTTGACAGATACAAACAACACAGGATTGGTTTCTCCACAAATATAAGTCAAGAGTTTGAAGATAAACAGCCTTACCAACTTATCACTAGCAAGAAGCTCTGTTTCACTAATTATACTTGTATGTCTCTACACGTGCAATATGCTGCCCACAGAGGTGTGACTTCTGGACAGACAGCACAACTGATGAAGCAGATGAAGTACAAGAAAAGATGAGAGAGAGCACACCAGATTGGTTTGGGTTTTGTTGTTATTTTTTAATCTCACCACAATTTCAATTATTTCTGGGGTTTGCATTGTTCTGTAGGCAGTTAGCTCTCAATGTATTGTATGCAAAAGGTTTGTTTACCTGCTGCAGGCACTGCAGGGTTTCTTGCAGTGCCAGGTTTCTTTTAGACCACTTCTAGGGGAGAGGGCTTGGACTTCCATCCCTAGTCTGTGGTTAGGCAAAGGAGCACATGCTTGCTAGACACAATTTGACATTTATGTTTCCTAACTTTCTACACAAGTTTTGGCAATTTGCTGTTTCCAAGCCCTGCTTAAAAATTCTAAAATTAAAAAAAAAAAAAACAAAAACCAAACAAACAACAAAAACCCACCAAACAAAACCCCCACAAAACCAACAAAAAACCACAACACAGCCAAAAAAATGCCAATCAAATATCAAACGAGCACAACAACCAAAAACACAACAAAACTAACACCTCTTTCCCCAAAACCCACAAAACTAAAAACTCTACAGCACTGCTAACAGACAACTTTTTCAGAATCCATAGCTTAACTTTGGCAGCTTCTCCTGCACTTCCTTCTTCCTGTACTCACCTTAGTCAATACAAGAGAGGACTGGGATTGTACCAGTAGTAGTTGCACTCCAAGATGCTGTATTCATGTTATGTATGTTCTTTTCCTGCTATCTGGCTTGGAAATGTCTTAAACTTATGCACTGATATCAGCAATAACTGAACTAATCTCCTAAAAATACCAGGAAAAAGCTATTCCTTTCATGTGCCAAAGCAGACACTGACATCTGACAGACATCTGACAGGTGGTTTTTATACCTGTAATTAATGGGAATAGCTAACAAATATTCATAAAAGCAGCATTAAAAAGCTATTTGTAAATTAACCATGACATCTGCAGCCTCCTCTGCTTTGTAAACCTGGATACAATTAAACTAATATACGAATAAAAAGCACATTTCTTGTTCAAATTATGTGAGTGTTGAAAAATTCCACACCAGAATTTCAGACAAACACTTTTGTCAATATGAATTGACAAGAAGAAACAACGACAAGCTGGAATGCCTTCAAATGTCTCCCACAACACTTGCCTATATTGATAAATGACACTACTCAAATGTACAGTACACTATTAAATAAAACTACAAATGTATCAGGAATGTAACCATCTGGTTGCAACTCTGAAGTCCCAATTTTCATTGATGAGCTTCCTCTTTGAAACTTGGCACAGAATGATGAATGATAACCAGGCAACCTAAATCACCCTGAGTCCTGTTCTACTGCAGGACCGCTCCATTTCAACAAGCATCCCAATGAAGTTTCCAAATCACTCCACAGGATTTTAAGTGCTAATGCTGCTATTCATAACTGATGAAGTGATGGAATAACTGTGGATCTTTTTCCTCTTTCCTCTTCCCCAAGACACATGTATTCCATTTACTCCAAGAATTTGCAAGGTAACTTCTCAGACAATTCCAATTGCTACATGAAACCTCCCATTCAAGTTTCCCAAGAAGTTAGGAAAGAAAAGCTTTAGGCAACTGATTTGTATTTTGGTTTTGAGGCACTTGGATGAATTATTAACATTTTTATGTCACATTGCTATTACACAAAAATGAGGACCTGAATCTCCAGCTACTCACAGACACAAATTCACTCCACTCGAGGCTGACTTCTCCAGTTGCATTGTGCAACCCATGCAACAGGCTCAGAACTGCAAAATAAACCTCACAGAAGAAAAAGGCTGCTCAAAACTTCCTGCAGCACCATAAAATACTGAAGTACTACTGTTAACCATAGCTTTTGAAGTGCTCTTTTACATTAAAAATCAAGAAAATTTATATTGGGAAGTTGACAGAGTCCGCGTAAAATTCAGCTCCCAGAGCATTCAAGCTAAACCCCAAACATATCAATGACACTACATGTATAGGAACTGGCTAATTCCAACACATTTCGTAGATTTCCTACCACTGATACATACTCTCAACCCTTGTTTTCCAAGGGAATATTTCTGTTTTATTTGCCTTAAGGTGTTTATTCTATCCTAGGCTCTACTGTATTTTATTTACACCTTACTGCCTTTGAATAAAGCCGAAGACCTCATCCATAAGAATGTCCCAGATCCCACTGGTCACTTCTCCCTGACCTGGAGAATACAGGACATGGCTAGAGCCATGTATACATTACCAAATTTTCACATGCACCTTTCCTTTTGGTCCATGCTTTTATAGTTCTTGTCACAATAAGGCATGACTCCTGGACTCCTAGATGTTTAATTAGTTTAAAGTGGCCTAGATTTATTGATCAAACTAAGTAATTCAATTTTCAGTTAAAACCAACAAGCCTCTAGACTTAGTTTTCTGAATTACGTGATTTTGGATTTATTAGGAACATTTTACTATGTTAGTAAGTAATTAAGCTAGTAATAATGAATTTGTGTAAAACAGCTAACTCTGTGTTACTGCCATAAGTACCGAGCATACTTGCATAATAAAACTCTTGGAGAGAGTTTTTAAAGTTATCCCAACATACTTTTCCTGATGATTTATGGCAGACGGTTTCCCAAAATTATTCAAGTTCTAATAAAACTGTCATAATCCAATATACTTTCTAATACAGGGTTCTCAGATGTTGAAGGGGATGTCATATAATCACAGGACAGAAAAAGAGAGGAAACAATTGTGGTCCAAGAGCTTCATCAAAGATGTCACTCTGTGACTCTCCTGTACACAAATGACAACTGATCAAACTACATAAGACCCTTTAAGAGCAATATCTCTGTGCCAGCCTCTGGTAAGTTCAGCCTGTACTGGTGACAAATCATTCTGAATTAATATTTACACACCTCTGCTGCAAATAGCAAAACATTCAAAAAGAAAGACAGTACAGCCCAAAGTAATGCAAGCTTTCAATAAGTTTCCACTACACCCACAGAATGTCAGACTACCAAACCTACACACAATCCCACAGTGTTTGCACGGAAAATTCCTCACATAAAGTCAAGTTTAAATTTCCTCAGGAAAAGATATGTCATCTTAACCCCACTTTGCCACTTATGTCAAACAACTACTCCATACAAATCTCAAAATGAGAATAAATAAGCCTGATAGTAACTCCTTGGGAATAAGAAGGGGCTTTTCAGCCTAAGGGAAAAAAAAAAAAAAAAAGTTAACCTAAAAAATACATAGGCTTTTATTAGTTTTCACCTCAATGTGTGAGCATCCCAACTACATTAAAGAATGCACACTTGCAGCACCCCATATCAATTCTGGAAAGACTTGTCTGAGAATTATATTTTCTGTTCCATACAAAATTAAACATTTCCATTTCTACCTTAGCTAAAACTTGAAACAGTGGAAATGTTTCCATTTCTATAGAGTGGAAAATTTTCAAAACTGCTTGGGCAGAACACCAGTGAGCTGGTGGATGGCCCAAGATCCCAGGTGCCAGGGGGCCCTGCCAATGCCTACCTATGTGCTTAGGTGACAGAAAAAGCACAACACTGTTTAATGGACTCAACATATTCCTGCAGAACATTGTAATTCTATTTAATTAGGGTTCTGCATCCAAAAAAAGCCTTTCAGTGGTACAGTTGAAACTCAGCATCAGTATCATCAATAAGACTCTTTGGAAAATCAAGTATTTTCATTTGTCCCTTCACGATAAAGCTGAGGATTGATCTTGAGTCTTTCATCTCATCTCTTCAACTGTAAAACTGCTTTCCATTTCCAAAATTGTCTTTTCAGATCTTTCCCATTCCCTGCTCAGGTGCTGTTCTCAAAGCTCTGCACACAGGAGCACAGATCCAAGCAGAGGACTCTTATTCAGAGCCAAAAGTCGGATTTTCCATAGCTGTGCTACCACATTAATAGCAGGCATAGCTGAAGAGGCAGGCCAAGAAAGTAAAAGTGGTCATTGTCTTCTGATCCTATCTAGATGCTTCTCCACAACACAACCGACTTCTTGCTAAACACAGTCACATAAAATACTGAGAAAAACAACACAGTGTCACAGGAGACATGACAGTAATCCACATGAACCAGGGCAAACTAGCAACTGGGAATGGAACTGCAACAGCTCAGCAAAACTTACTCCATAAATATTTCACTAAGCCCTCAGGAGTTACTCTTCCATACATTTTACCTTGACTTTTCCAAAGTCCTATATGAATTTGGTCAAAAATTCACACCCCAAGCCATAGCTAGTGAAAATCAAGATTTTACATCCATTTAGCATCACTCCTCATGCTGAAACTACCTTAAGTAGTCTGGAATATCCAGAAGCATGAAAGCTTCTTTGTGTACACACTGAAGTGACCTGCAGCCCGGGTTGGTTTACAAATATATTTTCACACATTCTGCACTCATGAAGAGCCAGTGACTTGGCAACGCTCAAGACAATTAATTACAGAAAGTGCTCAGTAAACAAATGTTCCATTCGAGTTGCTTCCTTTGTTCTGGTGACAAATCACGCAAAGAAGGTTGAATTCAAATTCTACTTCAACCACACATGCATATAATTCTTTCTCCTTTAATGCAGAGGGAAATAAGGGAGATTTACTCACCACTTCCCTATTTCTGAAGGAGTAGAGACTACATTGGAAGAATCCTATTGTATTGCAGGTAGCTTATGGATTCAGTTAGATCAGCCAGAGCTATTGCAGAAAGGAGAGATATTTACTGCCTGTTTCCTGCCAAAGAGGGTGGCAGGCAGTTGTGTGTTCTGAGGTGAGCTTGTCTGCAAGGTGCTGAATGGGGGAAGCCACTTATATACTAAGAAAATAGGTTTAACAACCTGGAGGAACACTTGAACAAATACAAGCCCTTCTGAGGTTCTCCCTAACTAAACCTCACAAGTCTACCCTGTATGAATCAATCTGTCAGTCATGTGAAATGAGTTCAGCTATCAATGAAAAAACAATAAATGTACAATAATGAGGAAATTACCTAACGGACCAAGGCAGATTAACTTAATTTGTTATTAATTAATTGCCCTTAGGAGAAACTGTAGAGGCCGTGGCCAAACACCAGGATAAGGGTTAACAGAATACTTCCAAATAAATGGGATTTTCAGTTTTTATATGCTCCAGGAAGAATTGAAGAAGAAAAAGAAATAAAAAGATACTGTTTCCTGCTTGCTGGCAAGACCATTGGTACATGTCGCTGCTGATAAATTAAATTAAAGCCCGCGTGCAGAAGCATTTAATCAGGAAGAACAAGCAAACAAAGTGAAACACTATCAGCCTTGTTTTGCTCTCATCCTGGCCTTATACTAAAACTGTTCTTAGCAACTTCTTTTTTATAGTTACATTAATTACCACATTCTAGGGAGTAAAATAACCCTGAGCAGCAATTACAGCCTCTCCAAGGGTAACAGAAACATTACTAAATAAAGAATATCACTATGTAGAGTTCTGTGCCTAGGAGAAGCTCCTTCAGCTACAATTTCTCTCTGCTATTTAGTCTCTTGTACTACAGATTTCTTTATAACTGCATTTATAAAAGCAACAATGCCAAAGAGGCAGCAGCAGTGTGCTCATCTACGTTTTCTCTTCATCTGTTGAATTCTTCTGTTTAAACAACAGATTCTAAAACTAACAGGAAAATATTTTCACTCCTGTTCTCTTCTGCCAAAAGAAATCTGCCAATGGCCAAACCACTCACCATGCTGACCTGCATGTCCAACCACTGTCCAATTCACAAGCTCACTGCCCTCTACTCTCCACCCACTTGTCATTCTCAACAAATGTCCTCTAGAAACCTTCCTTCCCTATACCCTGGCAATCTCGGATTGCTTCTTTCTTCCACCTCATTTCTAACTTCCTCATCTCTTACCCCTTGCCCTCTGAAAAGACCTCTTTTCCTGGAAACAATTTTGTCACATTAAGTCAGGCAGAATACTGTCCAACTTTGTGCACTGATGTGTGAGGGATGAAATAAAGACTGGGACATTTGTGTATCGCTTGGACACAGTGAGCAAATTTAGCTCAGAAAACTTTCCAAATTAATGCCCATGCACTAAGGTCATTTCCCATTTCCTTCAAAAAACAGAAAGTGTTTTTCGAAAGAGCAATCTGTCCCAGAGACTATTCTCAGAGGCTCAAATTAGCCCTTCATGTTTTCCATTCCAGACAAATACACTAAAGGTTTCTTGACATTAGGTCTTTTCAATCAACTGCCCTGGTCTCAATCAATGGACTTCATTCATAAATAAAATGAGAGTAATAACTAAGAAACAAAAAGGAACTAATCTGATTTAAGTTGTGTTTTTGTTGTCACATATTCCATTGTTACATTTCCACTATGCAGGTTCCACTAAACGAAACAGGATTTCTAGGAGGCAGAAGAATCAGATGTTCACCCATACAAAAAGATATGGCCTGTCATGTCAACTTATTCGGATCTCTCCTGAACAATCTGCCTCTAATATCCAAATACAGGCTTATTAATGTTTGGAACATTAAGTTAGATTAGCAGGACAAATAAGAAAAACATATTAGGAAGACATACTTTGGGAAATACTACAAGGGCACAGGCAGAAACTGGAAATTTTAGCAGGATGAAAACCACTAATGGGGACAAAGAACAAAAATCTCACTTGCCTCCCACATACAATGGGAGACTGCCTGGAGCATGGAGCTACACCCAGACAAACAATTTTGAACCAAATAATAACAGATTAAGTTTTATTTAAAAATTAACGCAGAACAGATTTTCACTCCAATAAATTAGGAAGTTAAAATCAAAGCACGTAGAACTGAATGCTGGTAAAAGTAGCATCTGTCACAGAATGCACAGAGCACCATGGAAAGACATCGGAGTGATCCAGGCTACTGGAAGCCGTCTCTAAATGCTGTTTAGGACATAACTAGCATTCACAAAAGGATAACCTCACCTTATGGGATTGAGAAGTAGACAGCCTTCATAACATGGCCTATCCAAACTCCATTTTTCAATTTCTTTCACAGAAAAACATTAAGCTGTCAGTGACTGTGGTGGTTTCACCCTGGATGACAGGTACCCACTAAAGCCACTCTATCACTCCCCTCCACAACTGAGCAGGGAATAGAAAATATAGCAGAAGGTTAATGGGTAGAGATAAGAATCAGGAGAGATCATTCACCCATTACTGTCATGGGCAGAACACACCTGACTTGGGGAAATCGACTGAATTTATTACCAATCAAAATCAGAGCATGACAATGCAAAGTAAAACAAATCTCAAAAACACCTTCCTCCTACCTCTCC